>CAVNYN010258846.1:0-15609 GCA_963692815.1 Nyctanthes arbor-tristis
CAACAAGAGAGTTGCACCACAAATTTCAGCAAGTTTATTTCGACATTGAGCCGATGAAATGCTTGGAATTTGTTGTTAATTCTAAGTGATTATACTCATGTGGTGGAGTATGGGACTGTCAAAGTGTCAAAAGCTTACCTGGTAATTTCTCAAGTATTGTGTAAAAGACCGGAGAAGACGAAGATTTTGGCTTATTTTGGTAAGGTGGAGATTGTTGGATTTATTGTCAAAAATAATCTAAAGTTGAAAAGGAAAAGGAAAAGGAAAAAAGAAGAGTTCTTGGAAGAAAATGAATCCAAATCCTAGAAGGAATTATCTTATCTTCCAAGTAAACAAAGCCTATAAATAGATGTGTTTTCCTCTTCTTTTATGTACAAGAGTGACTTGAGTCTTTGAGAGAAAAATTGGTGAGCTTAGCATCTTGTGAGTTTTTTTTGTAACTCTTTGAGGGTTTGTTCAAAGAGTAGAAATTTTAGGTGCTGTAGAGCTTAAGTATTTTTCTTGTAATACTTAGGGGTTGTGGGTTGGTGAGTGAAATTCTATATGGTTGTAGCGACTTGAATCATATAGTGAAAAGCTTTGATAGTCCGTAAATTTGTCTTAGTTCTTTTATGTTTCCCTTGTCTCATTAAATTCCTTAAATAACGATCTTGCGGGCGTAATCAGGGAATCTACATTAATTCCCAACAGTTTTATCCATGTAACATAACTCAAAAGCATGAAAAAGTAGAGAAGAAATCGTAAGACCCGTCATCTCTCTCTCTCTCTCTCATAAAAAAGGAATGGGCAACGTATATTAGAGATGCTCACTTACAACTAAATGCTCTTAAACCGAAGCACAATTATTTGGTGGTTCAAATTGTGTCGCAATGGTTAAATTCTCAAGGTTTTTAGACAAAAGGCTCAGTTCGAATATCACACACACCCTTCTCTTAATTCCCCTTACCTCTGATCTTGTATTAAAAATTATACAACCTATACGCACAAAATTATTCAGTATTTTAAATTTGGGTTGTAATTTGATTTTTGTGCAATAAATTTGTTTATTTTAAAGGATTAATTTCATATATCATCCCCAATGTTTGAGGTTAGTACCAACTGAGTCTCCAACTTTGTTTTTTCAAACTTCTCAGTCTACAAGCCTTCATTAATTCACACATGTGGTCTTTTTTTACAGTCTCTGTCAATTTTTCTGTTAACTATCTTGCCCCTAACTCTTTTAAATTAAAATACAAAAAGTTTAAAAATATAAAAAAATTTAAAAAAGGGGGCCCCTCTTTTGGCTATCAGAAATGACAGCGAAGTGCTGACCCACCTTTTTTTTAAACTTTGTACGATCTTATATATTTTTAAATATTTGTTTTTTAATTTAAAAGAATAAAGGACAAAATATGGTAATTTGGTCGAAGAGTTAAAGAAAAAATTGACGAAAAAGTCAAGAAAGACCATTTGTGCAAATTAATGAAAGTTGGAGACCAATGGATTAAAAGAAAAGGTAAGAGACTTAGTCAATGTTAACCCCAAAGATTGGGACGGATGTGCGAAATTAACCTATTTTAAAAAGGAAATTTACATAACACACCTTGTATATAAGGTATAATTACATTTTGCACACGGTGACATTTCACATCCTATGACTGACGTCTGTTAGTCAACCTTAATGGAAATTTTAAAATGGCAGAAATGCCCTACATTGTTTTTCCCTTTTGTTTATTCCTCAATTAACTTGAAGAGTGGAGAAACGTGGCTTTTGAAGAGGGAAAGCACAAGAATTGAAACAAAGATTTAAGATTTGTAGGGATAATTTTCTCAAAAAAGGGAAGATGTTTGGTGATTATTGGACGAAACTTACGTTTTGATAGAAGGGGATTAAAAATCATTCTTCCAATTTCAATTTTTCATCCCGTTCACTTAAAATTCATGCGTTGTTGCTTGCAATTGGGAATTGGGTTCTCTAAAATCATGTATGTTTTTCAAAGATTAATAAAATTGATGAAGTACTTAATTAAACTCAACCCAATGTTAACTGAAAGTACGTTTATCTGATTTTTTTCCCGAAATTTTTGGAGTTTGGCATTGTAATGAGTTTTGTTAATTCTTGATAATTAGAAGCCATTCTCTCTCTCTCTCTCTCTCTCTCTCTCTCTCTCTCTCTCTCTCTCTCTCTCTCTCTCTCTTTATTTTTAATAATCTACAATGACCTTTTGAATTTATATCAAATTTAAGGATTTCAAACACATCCAATAAGTAGAAATAGAGCAAATTTATATTTTTAACATTGCAAAATTGTTATTGTCATGAAAATTTGGAATGTGTTTCACTTAGGTTTTTTTTATTAGTGGTACTTGGGTAAACTCAAATTTCATCTTCTTCCATCCAAAACTGTGTAGCGATATTTATTGTTAAGTTTTAAAAGAAGCGTGAAGACTTTAATGATCCAGATCAGGTATCATACTTGGACCTACTCACATTATGTAGGTCATTGTTTGATGTAGAGAACAACGGTCACAAGCTCGCTACCAAAGGATGCAAAGTTCAAAGTGACGAAAACTTGTTGAGAGCATAATTAGAGTCATGCGAAAATAGTACAATCCACTTTTATCGTTACTAAAAGCCTTTATCATTTAAGATTCCATTTTCACCTTGTTGTGAAGTGTACTTCAATTCTAATGCGTTGCATGGGCGACCAAATACGGATTTTGTAGCTGATAATAAGAGTGTGCTTGATTGGCAAGATTTTCCATGGAAAACGGGATTTTTCACCTAAATTATTACTTTTGTTGTGTTTGATTCTCATTTTTTCTATGAAAAATATTGTCTTTTGGTTACGTGACTACATTTTCCTTGAAGACAAGAAAATATTTTCCTATATAGCTATAGGTTTTATGTTTTGTAGATAATTCATATTTTTTACTGAAAATTTCACTTCTAATCAAAACACATTACAGTTCCTTTTTTATGAAATTTAATTACTGGCAATTCAATTGACAGAAAATTATTTTCTTTTCAACTAAATTCTATGCTTGTAATCAGGAGTAAAAAGAAACCTACAAAGAGGCTGAGAAATAGTAATGTAGGATGAAAACATAATTCTATCAGCAATAAGATTTAAGTTTTAATTTATTGTTTACTAGCTTTTTTCAACTCGTACATTGCATTGGTACAGTTATAGTGTATATTCGTATCAAAATTAATGTTATCAAAATTGATATGTGTGTTTTTTAGACGTTATGTCATAAACAAAGTACAATATATTAATTGCATTATATAAAATTATGAATTAATCAATATGCGAAATTACACATCACCACTGAATATTTATTTGTAGTAAAATGCTTGAGTTTTGGGAATACATTTAGTTGCATAACTAAGTCTATAATTTTAGTCTTCTGCAAACACGTCATGTAAGTTCACATTTCTAACATATCTAAAGTTGTAATAATTAGTAGCCAAATGATTGAATTATAGTCAACTATTAAAACTATGAGCGTAACATCTCATCACCCACGAGTTGTACGGGAGACTAATTTCAAAAAAAAATCAATAATAATGAACAATAAAACATTGAACAGAGACGTGTCATCGGATTTACATAACAAAATAAGTAAATATACAATTTTGATTTAGTATTTAATGAGTTAAATTCATGTTTTATTAATAATATATTAATAGTTACCTTTTTATGTACTCGACTAATGTTTTATTATATTTTACTTTTAAATCATCTGACATATTTAATATTATTAGTTAACAGTCTAATAATACGCATCAGACATGTACTTATCCGTATGCGCTCGATATCCGTTCAGATAAAAATTTTCATACTCATAAAAAAATACTATAGACATACCCTTTTTAACTGGATAATACCTCGTTTCTCTACATACTTTTTTAACTGGGTGATACTATATTTTATTTTGTGCAGTTACCCATAATATCACGTTATTATTTTAATCTAGCAAATAACAAATATAATCCTTAATAAAGTAACAGTATTTTATAATGATAATCGTTAGACGTGTAATAATTATATTGATAAATAAAATATTAATACGATAAAATTTTTCATCCAAAGTTGATATGTTAATACTTATGTTTAAAATTAATTATTGCTTTTTATTTTATATATATTTGAACAAATTTCTAGTATTTTAGAACTATCTGTAAAATAGGAATATTCTATAGTACAAATTCAATATTCATAAATATTAAAAAAATGTACCTAATAACGTTGGAAATGTAAAATTTAATATCATATATCCCTAATATACTACTTCATTTATTAAATATTTCATTTCAAATAATACTAATTTATCAATTAAAATACACATTTCATTAAGACTGTACAAACGGGTTTCGATCCCAGGTTTGTAAAGGACCAAGACCGGACCAAACATCTTTGGTTTGGTCCTGGTCCCGGTCCCAGTATCAAAAATGGCAAGTTGAAATAGTTTCAGTCCCGGTTCGAGGTCCAGTAATGAATTCGGTTTTTTTCGAGTTTTTCTGGGCTTGTAAAAAAAAAATTCTACAGACTTAGTAACGTAAAGATACATATAAACAAAGTTTAGAACAAACAAATAGAAGGACTTTATGTGCAATCAAAGTATTAACATACATCCATAAGATAAAAGAACTAGACTTGTATTTTTTTAATTTTAATAAATCTAAAATTACTAAATATTTAAAATATGTATCCTAAATTGAAAAATAAATGTAAAAATCATAAATATTATATCTACTTTATACTTTTAACAATTTTACGATACAATTTTGATATTTTAAAAGGTAAAAGATAGATAATTCCTACTTTGTTATACATTTATGGAGATTAAATATTACAAAAATGATATAACTGTTAAAAATAAATAGCACTTACTACTTAAAATAAAAGCAATAAAATCCATTTCACATTTTTTACAAACAAAAAAACCACTTAAATAACTGATAAGATGTATAAGCACAAATTCTCCACGTATATATATAAATATATATTTTATATAATAATAGCATATAATTTAAATAGAGTCAATAAACATATTATAAATCCGAGTAATTTTCTTTAACAAAATCTTTACAATTTACAAATTCTAGTAAAATTATATATTAACAAAATTATTCTTAACTATTGCTTAAAAAAACAGTTATACTACATGAACAAAATCACATATAAAAAATTTAACAAAACTGATACATTGAACAATCTTGTTTTTCAACACATCATATCACTTTTCCATCAACACTTATCACATAACCCACTTGTCAATTTTGTCAACTTTTTTGTCTCTCTTTTTATCAAATTAGAATTTTTCAAAAAATAATATAATAATGATGATTTTTAAAGAAGTTTATTAGTCAAAAAATTCTAATTTGAAAAAAAAATTTAGTAGTATTACTTTAACTTTTTTATTGACTTACGTTGAAATTTTTGTAAAAAAGTAATATGATCGGAGCTTATAAATAAGATGTGCCTCTGTGCAAGTGACTATGTAAAGGAAATTTTACAGATTTTGAGGCAAATTAATAATTGTCTTAGTCCTTTATATTTAGTTTTAAGCTTAAATGATTATCCCACATTGAAAGTTTTGTAAACAGGTAAAATAATTGGGGCTTATAAATAAGATGACCCTTAGTACAACTTACTATATGAAGGAAATAGTTTTGATTCTTGTCTTCTTAGTATTATGAAAAGTGAAAATCGGGTTTCAATGTATATATTAAAAAAAACTCAACTGGTCTTTGACCGGGTTTTCGGGTTTTCAAAAGAAAATTCAGGACAGAACCGGACCGGTCTAGGGCTGGACCAAACTGGTTATTTTGGTCATAAAACCCAGACTGGTACCAGTCTATTCTATCCGGTTTCGGGCCAGTTCAACTGATCCCGCTTTTTTTACATATCCGTACATTTAATAAGGTTATAAAAAAATTAATATTTTAATTAATTTTTTAATAGGAGAGTGAAATACATTTTAAGAAGGTGAAAAAGAAAAAGTGGACCAATTTTATCAGACGGAAGTCATATGAAAATAAATAAATTTGTACAATTAATAATTACGAAAGTTTTGTAAGATAGCATAACGAGTTTAATTCAGTTTCAGACTTTTTTATTAGTATTGATTTTTGTTTTAGGTTTGTATAATTTTATTTGGGGAAATCAAGGAAGGATTTAAAAAATATTTTTAAACATACTGCCTATATAATAACATAAATGAAAAGTATATATGTGGTTAATAATAATATTTTATTTGAGCGTTCCATTCAAAAAATATATATTTTTTATTTGTGCTAAAACACGCAAGTATAGTAATATATAAATGAAAATTGTTAAGAAATAAAAAATTTGGCATAATGGTTTAAAAGTATGTTACCCTCAACATGTAAGTCACGGGTTTAATCCTTCACTATTATATTTCTAACAATTTTTTTATTAAAAGTGACAATCAGTGTGACATGGCTTTATTAACAATTGTGCCAGATAGAGATTTAGGTGAGAAATATTTTTTAATTGATCTAAATGAAATTACAGTTGTGCCAGACAAACTATAATTGAATATATATAGTAGATTGTGCCAAATAGAGCTTTAGGCGTGAAATATTATCTAATTGATCCAAATGAAATTACAATTGTGCTAGAAAAACTGTCATTTAATATATATACTAGATTTCCACCTGCGCATTGTACAGTTAGAGTTCTGAAGAAATTTCATATATAAAACATAACATAATTGTATTTGTCAGGGTTAATGTCATAAAGAAACTAAAAAATATAATTTGTATGGAATTAATGTACATCCTACGTTTGCAAGTAGCATGCATTCGATTCTTTATTTTGATGACATAATTTTAAATTTTTGTTATTAGTCCATGCCCATACCATTGAACCAATAATTTTTTTATTGATATTTATTTTTTTCCTTTAAAAACAATAAAACCTAATAACATAATTCTATATCAGTTTCACACTAGATTAGTCTATCGCCATCTTGTTGAACCAACATTTTTTTATTAATTCTTATTTTTATTTCCTTTAAAGATAATAAGATCCAATAGCATAATTTTAAAATAGTTTCACACCCAAATAACTCATCGCCATCTCGTGGAACCGATAATGTTTTTATTAATTCTTATTTTTTATTTCTTTTAAAGACAATAAAACTTAATATTATAATTTTGTATTAATTTCACGCCTGTGCATTTACGAACATACTATACTTCACATCGGTACGTTTCACGGACATATTATGCTGACAAAGTAAAACACAATGGAATAGGAAAACATAAAATGAATAATTTTATGTTCATCATCATCTCATTGAACTAATAATTTTTTTATTTTTTATTTCTTTTAAAAGCAACAAAACATCCCGATAGCGTAATTCTATATTAGTTTCACACTCGATTAGTCCATTGCCATTTCATTGAACTAATAATTTTCTTATTAATTCTTATTTTTTATTTCCATTAAAGACAATAAAACTCAATAACATAATTCTATATTAGTTTCACACCCGTTTATTTACGAACATACTATGCTTTACACCTGTGTGTTTCACGGACATATTATACTGACAAAGTAAAATACAATAAAGTATGAGAACATAAAATCATGAAATTATACAATCGAACAAAGTAAATGAGGGCTTTACTCACACATGTAGGTATGGGTAAAGATATGGTTATGTGTACGAAAAATTTTTACCCACACATAATTTAAGTGTCAATAAGTGTGGCTATTAGTCCGTAGAGGAAAGTTTTCACCCACACATAGATTTGTATGTGGGTAAATATTATACTTTTACCTGTACATATATATGTAAGTAAATATTGTAATATGTGTGGGTGATGTGACTGCTATATAACGTAGCTGATGACATGGACAATGACATGGTGTCTGATGTGGTTGGATGTGGATGATGACTTGGACGATGAGGTGTCACTTGACATGGATGATGATGTGGACGACGATATGTCCGCTTACGCAGATGACGACGTGTAAGCTATTAGGTGTGGGTAAAAAATAAAATTATGTGAAAGTAACACATAAAATTATTGTGTGAGTAAAAATATATATGTCAGTAAAGTATATTTATGTAGTGATAAAAGAAATTAAATATAGTTAATACTTTACTCATGTGTGGGTAATAATTTTCTTTTATTCTTTTTTTTTTTATCATTTACATCTGTAGATTGTGAGTATGAAAAGCTTGTCAAATTATAAACAAATTTTGTAACCACAAGATTAAAACAATAGTTGAATAAAGATTCGAAACACTAAGGAAATTAGAAATGTATTCATAACACAATTATGTGCAACGAAAAATATAGCAAAAAAACGTTTACATTCCAAACACTAATTAATAGAACAGTATATCATCAAAATTATGTTTGTCCCAAGCCTCGAATATAGAGCTAAGTGCTTCGTCCGATTCCTTTGACTTTGGTTGAGGTAATGGTAATTTGCTAAATATACTACCTTTGCTTTCTGTCTGAATAAGAGAACCTCCTAATTTGTTAGATAATGCTGAAGAAGAATCAAAGCACATCACATTTAGGACAACTTGGAAATTGGCCTGAACCCACTTGACTGATTCTTCCTTCATAACATAAACAATCATCAAAATATCTGCCAGTTTTAATGAGATCGGAAGCTCCCCCATTGTTTCATCAATATTATGGTCAGTAAACACCAGCATTTCAAACCCTTCATCGACCCATTTTAATCTTTTTGCCTATATACATCCAAAAAGAGTCAGAAATACTATGAATTTTAAACCATGACTGAATTTTAACAAAAAAATGGAAAAGATAAACTGAGTTATTCAAGAATGCCGGGAGATCAAGTAACTAGATACCAGAAATACTAACAGTGATATGCAGAATAAAATACTAGTAACTATATGACATTAATAAAAACGCGGAGGAGACTCTGAAAAACAGTATACAATACACAAAACTGCAGTAAAATCTATTGGTTGTTTGTTTAAATAGCTAATAGATTTGTTTAATTCCAATAAATTGTATTCCAAAATTTGCTTTATGTAGGAACCCAGTTTGCAATACAAAGATAAGACTAAGGTAAAATAAGGCTTGAAGCAGTCTAATAAAAGAAGGAAAACTTCTGTAAGAGATTGATTTCTATATATCAACCATGCTTAATGACAGTACAAAACCATGACAAAACTGCACGTTTACATGTTAAATCCAACATCAGCAACCATAAGAGTACTGGGAAAATATTCATATATAGGAAGAAACAAAGTGAAGGGGCAACAAATCCCAAAATGAATGTATAGCTCATGCCCACATCTATTTGTACCAATAATAACTATTTATGACAATTATGAATTGATCATAAAGAATGATATGAAATCAGGACATAAATTTTTTTTAAAAAAATGCAGCAGAAAACTAACCTCATTTTCTTAAGGTAATATTGAATTCCCGCTTAGAAGTTCAGCCAAGATATAACATTACGGACCGAAGGCCAACAGCTGGACCATATTTCGTGGCTTCTAGAAGCACCTTAGGAGGCCTAAATTGCATCCTGACTCATGGATTGGAATTGAGAAGTCTCAAACAAAGCCATCTAAAAGATGAACTCATGGGAATCAAAATATAGATACAAATTTTCCTGAACAGTGTTCTTCAAGAGAAAGGAAGGTATATCTAATACTTTTCGCTGTAACATAAAGTTATGACACAATTCTTTGTCCGTGAAAAGTCTTGAGCTACTTACACTCAACCAACGATTTGCCAAGGGGCACTTGATCATTATGATTGATAATAAGTAATTTATGGAGGAAAAAAGACGCAACAAGATATATATAATAGTAATAAATGAAAGAATGTAATATGAAATGGTTTTCAATATCTTCCTTTTAAGGGTAAATCAATCAAATAATTGCTTATTTCATCTAATTTTGAATGTCTGATTTTAGATATATTACAATATATTAGCATGGTTGGACTGCTTGGATTCACAAAAGTATTTTCATATTATTATGACGGAATAGAGTAGCTAACCTAGTTTGTTGAAGGTCAAATAAATCAGCTTGCTGCCATTTTCTTCATAGAGAATTGTGGGGAATTCTCAGGACCCAACTTCATGGAGATTATCTGATACATCTAGCAAGTTGGCCAAATAAAAGAACCAGACCACAATTGTGCTAACACGAGATAATTATGTTAATTAGCTTAGATAGGTATCACATTTATTTTAATTTTTGTCCAAGCTATTTTTACTTTTTACATAATTTTATACATCTAAATTTATAGGAGATTAGCATTTCTAAAATATGCATTAGTAAGATTCCAGATTAAACCAATGTCCTTTAAAAAAAAAACTGAATTCTTTTACAAAGCAGCAAACAACTAGAAGGTAAATATTTTCTGGGACAAGAAAGATTATAGCCTAAATCCACCGAAGCAAGAGAATATCAATAAAAAACGCGATGGCACTAAATGTCAGAGAGCCTCAATACTTAAGAAGTGAGAAAGATCACTTATATATACGCAATCTTTGTGCATGGGATTCCTAAGCTTCATCTTCTTATTGGCGGATAATCCATAGAAATCCTATTCCTTTATCATAATTGCAAAAATAAGTCCAAACAAAATAGAGTTCAAGACACAATTAGCATGAAAAAGATAAAGCAAGTGAAAAATCTACATTTTCCATTTTTTCTTCTATTCAACACAGTTGCTTGCCACAAGATTGTTAACTAAGGTTGGCAACGACAATATGCTCTATGGTAACAAGTCCTGTACAGAAAAATAAGGAATTACTTATTAACTCATTCAGGCTATTTTCTTGACCTGGATGGAAAATTGGATGGTGTGGGGAACTCAAATGGCAAGGGGGTAGCTCTAACTCACCGAACGCATCTCCACAATTTCTTTCGTACCATGCTATTTGTTAGATGATATATGTAAACATGCAGAGAACAGGAATAGCAATGCAGAGTAATGCCTACTCCGGATTTAATTGCTGGATGTTTGTTTCAACAAGATCCAATAGCCTCCCATCGAGAGCCAATTAATAAGCCCATAAAATTAGATTAGCCCTCTCAAATTTTGGAATTGGCAAGGGTGTTACCTATCGGAGCTGTAGCCCAGAAACTAAAACTATCAGTAGAACATAAAAACAAAGTGAATAAATAAAATCAAAGTCTCTAAACAAAAATTGCACCGCAGATGAAAAGAAGAAAAAATAATTACCTTGTTAAACAAGGGTTTCAAACCATTTGCTTGATGTATAAAACGAGGAGTTGTAATTACCACTATCATCGATGTGAAATGTGGCCTGGTAAGATATGGAGCGGGAAATGGATAAAATTTCCAACATAATTCGTAATTTTGTGAAGCCGCTTGTGGACAGGAGAAATAACACCAAGAGAGAAGAGGACGGTAGAGAAGAGAGAACTGAGAGCACAATCGAGTGAGTCATGGTTTTCACAAAGCCGGCCCATGGAGAATGGAATTATTAAAATATATTCAATTCAATGAACTAATGAGTAAATGTTGTTAAAATAAAGGAACTGAGCAAAAATAAATAAAGAAGTAGAAATTTGTTTTAATATCTTGCCATATCCTGATCAAAAGAAAAAAAAATTATCTTGCCATATAAATGCTCACGTGGCAGAAAATATTAATTAATGACTGAATATTTAACCACATATATTTGATATTCCTTATTATCTTTGTATATAAAATATGAAAAATTAACCACGCATAAAACATTCATAATTATCTACGGGTAATCCATATATATATAAATATATATAATAAGAGAATGGTGACTTTTTCTTTTTTTTTTCTGGCTCTCTAAGGTTTCTGGCTTTATAAGGTTTCTAGCTCTATAAGATTTTTGGTGATATCATTTAATTCTTTTTTTTGTATTTTTATTTTTATCTTTTTTTTGAGATTGTTATACTAATTTTTTAAATAATATTCACTTTTTCCTTTATTAACCCATATCCGATCTTCAATTCACGGTGGTTTCTTTAGCCAAATATTTAGAATTAGGGATCTGTCACTTATCAAATTGAATACGAAATTAATTGAGAGTTCTATTTAAAAAAAAAAGCACATAGTAATTTTTGTGATTCGAAAACTCAAACATACCACGTCTCTAAACTAATAAATTTCTAAAAATTTGTAACATTTGTTGTAAATTTCAATTTTTAATAATTTTTTAAGAAATTTTTATATGGTTATTGTAGTGTAATAATCAATTGATTTTTAAAAATTATAGTACTCTAATTTGTCGATTCTATAATTAAATTGGGATTTTTTGATAATTTAAGTCTTACCGTATTTAGAGTTGGATTATTTATTTGAGAGATGGACCGATTATTGATATAGTTGCACTGTAATAGTTATTCAACAGTTTTGTTTACGCATTTTATTTTTATTGAGTCACCTCAATTAATTTTTATTTATATATATATAATTAACTGGTACTTTAATTCAAACAAGTGCTACGATAGTTATATTTCTCATATTCTAGATAGGAGGTTTTCAATTGAAACACACCCTTCCCTCTCCTATACCCACTGTATCAAAAAAAAAAAAGAATTAACTAGTACAAAAAGTGTTACTGACAAATAAATTCAAATATAATAGAATGGTTATAAAAACTTATGTTTCATAATATTAATATGACTTAACTAGCTGTATTAATAATTTATATTAAATTTTTGTATAAAAATTCATTGACATTTATTATTAAAGTAATTATAGGGAGAAATATTTATTTGACATAAATAACTGATATTAGTTCCCCTCCCGCCCCTTCTACGCATAGTATGAAAAAAAAAGAAATTAACTGGTATAAAAAGTGTTACCGACAAATAAATAAATCTAAATATGATAGAATAGTTATAAAAACTTATTTCTCATAATGTTCACATATGACTCAATTGGCTATTTTAATAATTTATTATATTTTTGTAAAAAAATTTGTTGACATTTGTTATTAGATTAATTCTAAGTAGACATGTTTATCTGATATAAGTAACTGATATTTATTAGTTGGCAACGTAAATTGGTTGTTTATATGCAAATGGTGAATTTGAAAGCACACGGTCATCAAATACATGGTTGACAGCTAAATATGTCACTTTTTCATGCTAGATAAATATGTCTCTCTAAAATTACTATTGTTATTATTACTTTTAGATCTCATGCAACGCAGAGTGAGAATTCTAGTATAAATAATAAAAATATTGCATCATTGCTTGCGTGGCAAAAAAATTAATGAACAAATATTTAACCACACATATTTTACATTTCTCATAACCAGTGAGCAAAGCTTGACAAATTCACTACACATAAATAACATATGGAATAATGTATGGATAAGATAGATAATTAAAAATGCCACATCATCATTATTGAAAATTTATAGGCTTATGCCAAACTCTAAAAAAAAAGTGATTTTTCTTTTCATTAGATTTACATGTAGCTAAAAGTCTTTACCTACACATAACAAACCTCAAATAAAAAATCATTTAAGCATGTTAGATTACCCATACATATTAAAATTTTGTGTGGCTAATTGTCAACACATAGTCTGTGTGGTTATTTTACGTGTGGGTAAAATGCTCATTTCTTGTGGTGAATAAAGCATAGTAATATGTAGATAGAGTCATGAAATAAAATTCTTAAGTTAAATGATTAAAAGGAAAAATATAAAACAAAAAGGAAAGGTAGAATAATCTATATATTAAGAATAAGAGATGTCGTTTGACGTTGTAATTTTCTGCCACTGATTTAGCATCATAAGAATACTGGTAACGTCATTAATGACGTCACCGTTGGATAACAATTAAATTTGTTTTACATTCTTTTTTAGTTTTCTCCTTACTTTCTGTTTTTATTTTGTAATCTATTTTTTAGATAATTAAAAATATCTTTTTAGAGAAATTCTTAGGAATCTTTAGATGATTATGACTTAGAGTTTTATTCTCATATAAAAGTTATATTTTTTTACATTTTTTAAATTTTTTCCCTTCTTTTTGTTTTATTTTATTATGTATTTTTTTTATCATTAAAAATACCTTCTTAAAGAAATCCACAGGAATTTCTTTGGATAATTATCAGTTTTATTTTGATCATACTCGATAATGATTAAATTTGTTTTATATTTTTTTAATTTTTTCCTAATTTCTGAAAAAATAACTTAAATATTAAAATAACTTTCATAAAATATCTTCCTTAAAAACCAACAGGTGATTTTTTTATATAATTAAGAATCTTTTTCTTACAGAAATTTATAACAAATAAATTTCATTGAAATTTATTCTAATTAAGCATTTATATCAATTTTTTATTCTCTATTTTGTGTTCCCTTTAAAACTTTAATTTATTACACATGTTGATGCAATATAATCGGTTGTTGATTTGGTTAGATAAATTTTTTAATATTAGATTTTCTTAATAGCACCATTATTATTTTATTTTAAAAATGGTCTAATGTCAAATATGTTACACCACATGATCTATTGTGATTACTCGTATGGTATACTCCAATGCATCGTATGGCACTATTAACATATTATATTACATGGTATTAATTGAAACTAAGTATGACGGCTAAATCAACTATATATTAACTTTTATTACATTTAATATATGTTTGATTGAGATTAAGTACATGTTAATTTCAAATTTTCTTATTGCTATTGTTCTCCCCGTGTAACGCACGGGTGAGAATTCTAGTAGTAATAATAATAATAGGATAATGACGTCAATAAATTAGTTTTCTAAAGAAACCAGACAATCGCTACAAAAAATTAGGCCTACAGTGCCGTCGCTACAGTTTCAGCTATAGCGACGACAACGTGTCACCACGGTAGTATATAACTTTTAGAGGCAACAAATTTATAGCGCCTCTATAGGTCCAAAGTTGTCGCCGCTACAGGTCTGTCGCCGCTATAGGTCAGACCTATAGCAGCGACATGTTGATGTCTATAGCGGCGACATATAAGTCGTCGCTATACCGTTGGCGGGAAGAATTCCCGCCTTTGTTAAGGCCTATACTGACGACAAGTTGTTACTATGGGTATCATGTTCGTCGTTATAGGTGTAATAATTTATATAATATATATTATAAATGCAAAAGATGAATAAAAAATCTTTCTAACTCAATTGGTAAAGACCCATGTGCAAAAAGGGGCGTCTTGGGTTCGACTCCTTAGAGGCTCAAAGAAATTCACTCAATTAAATAAGGTAGGGGCAGGTCGAGTAATTAGGCAAATATGGGTATCATGTTCGTCGTTATAGGTGTAATAATTTATATAATATATTATAAATCCAAAAGATGAATAAAAAATCCTTCTAACTCAATTGTTAAAGGCCCATGTGCAAAAAGGGGCGTCTTGGGTTCGACTCCTTAGAGGCGCAAAGAAATTCACTCAATTAAATAAGATAGGGGCGGGTCGGGTAATTAGGCAGATCGGGTTGACCCGGGTAACATGGGTCGGGTCAAAAAGTTTTTGTAGCACAAAACCATATGACCTATAGCAGCGACATATATGTCGCCGCTATATGTGTCGTCGCTACAGTCTGGATAGTCGCCGCTAGGAGGTTATAGGTACGGGTTTATAATAA
>CAVNYN010258857.1:3906-16705 GCA_963692815.1 Nyctanthes arbor-tristis
TAAAAGGCGGGCCCCAAAAAAAAAAAAAAAAAAAAAAAAACTCTCTTTACATGCTATAATAATCCAATTTATAGTAACTGGCATAATAAGAAATAAAAAGCTTACATAAGTAATGCTATATTTTATATTTCATTGAACCTACGACCTATAACGTGGATAAGAAAATACAGCTTCAGTGAACCAAGTAATTAAGTAAAGCGCTTTGCCGGGTCTGCCAATTTTTAACCTCCCTTGCCAAAACTCCTTTACCGGACAAGGGCCAGAAATATCACGCGCTTCAAGATTCTCAACAGTGCATGTATTCAGGCCACGAGCCACAAGAAGAATGTTGACCAGAGAGTGAGTGTTATTGAAGCCAAGGCATAACACCACAGCATAATAACTGAGCATTCACTCTCTCCAGAACCAAATAACTGAGACATGGTCCCTACATCGAAAGAAGTAAAGCATCATCTTCAACATAAAAACTTGGTACTAGGCCTAGAAACCCATTGGTGCAAGTGGTAAAAAATAAAGATGCACAGCAAAGTCTGCGCTTCAAGCTTCTAATGTACCTATGTTCATTGCAGGGGGAAGTGCAAATTGAAGCAAGAGAACAAACTGATATAAAGGATTACGGTGCACCAAACCAAAGTGAAGTGCTCCTTTAACAACACCGATGCCTGCTAGAGGCAGAGCAATGTACCGAACAACTATTATGCCTAAAATAATGGACTTCTGAATCTCTGAACCCTTTAAGCCTGAAAGAGAAAACAAAGACCATGAGAAGTAATCTTAGAAGACACACAGATTCAACCAAAATAACCATAATTAGGAACTGAATATATCATGTACCCTGTAAAAGATTTCCTCCCATTATTAATGTCAGAGCTGGAATAGCTCCATCCCTGTATCATTAAATAAGGCATCTGAGAACCTTCATGGACTAGGATGAAATTATGCATTGCATAAGAAAAATTAGCAAAGCTTCATTTATCAATAATTTATGATTACATACTGGATTCCAATTTACGGTAGCAATTCAAGAGAAAAAAAATTCTTCAGCACTTTAGAAAAATAGAAGACGAAAATAGTTGAAATTGATGGGATTTCTATTACTCTTAGACACTGAGCTAACAAAATAAGTAGAAAGCAATCTGTTGATTCTCATGCATTTGTTTCAAGAAGCTTAAGTTAGCTAGTTTAGCACATTACTTTCGAAACCAGTGAATGGATCATACATTTTTTTTCACCAACTTCTGTGCATCATCCCTTGCCAAGATGCAACGTGTCCTCTGTTATGGTGATATATCATACCACATGAATGTCCAGATATATATATAACAAGGAAACGCAGGTTCTATTATTAAGCCCCGTCATGAATAGCAAAAAGCCAAATACAACTCATTTCTTAAGAGTAATTGAAAGACACAAGGACAAAGAATAAGCTAATTTATTTGATAACTTGAAATAATCAATCTAGTTGCTCAAATTAAGCCTTCATCATATCCATGCTCAATAGTTCAACCATTGGTCTTATATGTTCAAATAAATCTCTTCTGAATCATTTATTTAAAGACCAACACCTTTACCATGTAATCTGCTAATAGAATTGGTTCATTATAATTTATTCATGCAGAAATTTTTACTGTAGAATCCAGAGTTCAGAACAGTAAATATGAGAATAGCTTTTATACCCAAGCATAGTTGCAGTATCTTGAATAACATGAAGAGGAGCTCTGTAACCAATCAACAATTTTCGAATTGGAGGTATAAGTCCAACTAGAAAACCAGCAATCTGTATAAGACGGAGATCAGTAGATCAATGTTCTTGTTCGACATTTAGAAAATCCACCAAAAATTTGCACATTTATCCTATGTTATTATTCTAGTTTTATTTCAAAACAGAAATGGGTAAAACCATTTTTATCCACACCTTTCGTGGTACCCAAAATTCCTGTAATACATTCCTACTGATTCTAGTTTTATTCTGAAATAGAAAGACTAACAAGTTTCATTTTTTTTTGGGCACGCGTGCAAGGGACGTAATTTATCAGCATACTTCAAGGATCTTTTTCCAAATCATTGTCCTCCGACATTATAGCGTTTTCATGTGTAAATAAATGAAAAGGATAGGTCTTGATTTTAAAAGGTTGACACAGTATGGTATCTGCATAGTTATGTGTTGCATAAGCTAACTGGGAACACACAGCTTGTCACAATTAGAAATGTATACATTATATGTGAATTTAAATAGTAAAAACATACCGCTCCAATATTTGATGGGGCTAATAACCTCTTCAAGTTCAGCTTCCTTAAGAGCATCTCCGTCTTAGCCAAAAGAGACACCTGCCATAGAACTTCAGAAATTAATAATCCCTTGTTCCACTGATTTTTCCATTCAACAAGAACGAAAGCAACTAAATTTCATTTCTGTTCATCACCTCTCTATGATATCAAATTAAATAAAGCGTTATCCCTTCCAGCACTGTGGTCTCGGGTAGTTATACATTTAACCCCACTCTCCTGAACACTATTGTGCTTGAAGCAAAAAATAATAATTGCAAATTGGAGGGTTGTTTCCAAGGATTATTTTCTTGGTGGGAGATAAGGTTTTAGACCACCCAAAAAGTTAAGAATTTCTACAAAACAATGAAATTGTGTTCCAATCAGCAATAAATTATTCTTCAGTTATAAACCGATAATCACAAAATTGGTCATCAGCTTTCAGTCAGATATATTTGTCAGTGGATTTTGGATTTAGGTGAAATCCATTAGCATTGTTTTTTGACAACTGATGGCACGAGCTACATGAATGATGCCTTTAAAACAAACCTAATGTTTGTGGTCTATAATATTTTTGAATATAATGAGAATGCACTGGAGAAACTCTCAACCTGGACTTCTGAGAAGCAGCAAACTGCTTTGCAATTTTCGCTATGGATTGTTTGTTCACTTCTATATAATTTCCCTTGTTCATCCAATTTTTATGATGGAAACGAAATACAAATATCATATCATATAGCTTGAAAAGATGCTCAATGTGTAATGCTATATTGTCAAAGGTTAAACAGTGAAGCAGATGACAACCCGAGGCCTCTCCACAGATCCAGTTTGTGGAAGTGCCAACTCATTTGGTTGGTGTTGAGACTGATGGGCTTCTGATACTGTAAAGTCATTTGAAGAAAGTAAAAGTTCAGTGGGACTTGTACCGCATGGAAACATGATACCCCCTGAAGACTTTGTGATTGATAAGTTGTCTATTTCAACTTCTGTTGAGCTCTTACCTGAAGATATCCTTATGATATTATAAACATAGGCCCACAAATAAATTGCTCCTATCTGAAACACAATAAGCAACAGTATATGGGTGACTGGATCATCTCAACCAGAAAATTTGAGGATTGATTAACAAATAAAAAGCACTGATAATTTGATTCGATCATATTAAATATGTAAATAAAGCCACATCTCTTCCCAATTAACTCGGGATATATATTCAGTCTCACATTGCCGTTATACCACATTCAAGGCAAAATGCTGAGATCATACATCATTCCCATAATATACAAATCTACTTTTACTTGAAATTTAATGGGTTTTATTAGACATTTAAACTATATGGACATAACATCAATATTTTTACATTTGATTCCTAGCAATATAGATTAGCTCTTATAGTCCTCTAAGATGTGGCACGTATATATCAGCAAAGGAATCATACAAAGTCATGTGTGCATATACACGCGTGTGCAACTGAGGGAGCATTAAAGAAAGAAACGAGAAAAAGGTTAGATGTCCTTTCACAGGAATCAGCAATTGAGATTGAAATACTTCGGTATCCTATAGAAATAATTTAGTACTTACTGCCATAGAGAGCGAAGCATACGCCATTCCATATTTAAAGCAAACATCATGATCTCCAAACGGACTTCCTCTCTCCTTACAAACAGCTGGGATTAGGATGACAAGCAAATTCCCCAAGTTGCCTATTCACACAAGTTACATTATATATCAGGTCATAATGAATCCATGCATTGTTTGTAGAGTGATTATTTGATTTCTTCTACTTCTTTTCCTTTCCCTTTTTACTTTGGAGTTATTGAATTTGTTCTTCATTCTATACGTATATTTGTTTTTAAGTGGACTATGTTGGATTTTCCAACAGAAATTTAGGAGTGGTTCCATTTTCTAGTCTGACCATGACATCCTTCTTCCTTCGTCCTCAACTTTAACCTGATTCACATTTTAGCCATCAAACCATTTACTTTCCATCAAAAGAATAATATTCAAGTCTTCAAGGAAGCACAAAGTTCCTAGCTAAAACATCATATTGCATTAGATAGACTCTTATTGCAAACGAAAAGAGAAAACTAGAATTGCATGAAAATAAAAATATGAGCAAAAGATAAAGGATGCACTAGATTCACAGGCTAATTGCATTGAGAAAATGTAACACTGTAATAATCACCAGAAACGCGGCAGTTATTTTGTTTTAGTACATTAGGACATATAGTGAGAAACAGGTTCGACCAATTGTGGTTTAGATCTGACCAAGATATATCATAATATTCATGCTTTTGAGAAGTGCAAGTCCATTATCTTCATTCAGTTTGTTCTCCAGGGACTGCTTATTTCCAATTCTACTTAATCTTTCTATATGTTTACTTGTAAATTCAAACTCAAAATAAAGAGCCACCATAAATATGTAAATTTTAAACAAGTTAATTCAGCAAAAGAAGAGAAAGAGAAGCAAGCAAAGATTTTCCATTCTTGATATTCCTACCAGATATGCAATGCAAAAACCACTATTCTTTACTATCTCTATTTTTAGTGTGATTAGCTTTATTCTTAAATTACTCATACCTGCAGCACAGCAACCTATAACAAGTCCCTGGAGATGTGGAGGTGGTTTTGTAATCTTAGTGACCACCCATCCAAGAAATGAACCAATGATGAATGTTAGAAGGATATTAATTGGCATGAACCACCTGCAAGTGAGCCAGTGTCATGCCCAGCAGTTATATACAAAGAGAGGGGAATGAGGATAAATGGAAGGAAATAACTTAGTACAAGTATAGCAAGGAAGAGAAGTTTACATCTGAATCATGCTTTTATATGTTATTGTTTCGGCTAAATTGCTGGCAACCAGTGCCGGATTGAATACGAAGAACAAAATCTGTTCATAACAAAAATTCAGTTAATTCAGTTAGTTTAGCAGTTGAAAAACTACTCCACTTGAGAAGAGCTTCATGTTTGGTTAATATATTACAGCAACTTTCAGACAGTCCACTGTAAAAAATTCAAGAAATAGATAACTGGGAGAACCAAAGCAATAATTCATCATGCTGTCCGACATGATGTGGCATGCACTGGCCAAGTTATAAGCAGAAACAGGAATGTGGAATGTAATGAACACAATCATTTAACTTAGAGCAATCCAGTGTTGGATATCAGGCTCTTTAACCAGTAAATATATCAAGATATCAGCAAGTTCAATTTTAAGAAACAACCTGGATAAATATTGTCTATCAGAAATAACAAAATTAGACTCTCAATTATATAGATGAAGATGATCTGACTGAGTCCTAATATTATGGATAAAAAACAATAGATTTCTCGGGAAACAAAGTTGCTGAGAAAATTGACCTAAATTTTCATCTAGCTCAAGCTCTATATATGACAAAAAATTGTGGTGTTTTATTGCAGATGTTCATATACTTCAAAACTAATCGTGTAGTAAAATTACTGTCTGGCACCAATTATAATTACCTCCAAACATTACTAGTGTTGTTTCTAAAATTAATGCCACATGGAGGGACAAAAATGTGATAATATAATTGATGAGATAACCAATAGCATCACCGCCACCGAAGATGAATTTGAAAGTTAACTCAAATTATTAAAGAAGGGCTATTAGAATTGGCTGTGGACCAAAAGATGTAGTGGGCAATTGAAACAATGCTAGTTTATTATCTGATGAGGACACTGAAAACAACGATTTTGAAAATAGAGAAACTAACTCAGAAGCTTTGAATCTCAAAAAAGAATCATTTTTTTATTCTAAGAATCCGGTAGGAGCGGTGAGGTTGTGATAATTATAATAGACCTTTTCTTGATAAGCCAATGACATTTATTTACTTCAGTACATCCACTAGCATAGACCCATTTTTGCGCCCTCAAATGGCATGTTTTGTTCATGGCAATCAATTTCTGCTGTTTAATAGTTAAAAAATGACAGAATGATAAACCCTGAAGAGAGATTGAATACTAAAAATCAGAATTAAAAAGTCCAAAACTTTAAACATATAGGCATCAGTCCAATTGTGCTTGTGATGAAAGAATGTCAATGAAGATCTCAGTAGTACTACTGTGTCCAATTAGCTGATCTAAACAAGCACATAATGAAGAAGGCATTTACATATCTCCTTCATTCTAACACTGGGATCTATACACCCACAGAATAAAAGAAAAAGAAACAGAAAGAGCTACCATCCGCGTGTGCAATGGACACTTACATTATTCAGATACTTCCTCGCATCTGCGTCCAAAAGGTTTAGATCGGAAGCTAGAAATGTTCCTAGCCCAGTCAGCAAAAGCACTTTGAGGACAGGCATTGATGAAACAAGAAATAGATTCCAGAAACCCATATTGCAATTATCTGCTCCAACCTTAAGTATAAAAAAAGCTTCCAATAGAGGCTTTCACTGAATCATTGCATCCAAGCGTTAAGTTAGTAATTATGATATGAGTAAGTAAGCTTCTCTACTTGATATACAGTCACCAGCATTATGAAAATGTGGAAAGAACAATAATTTGTATACTATCTTATAATAAGACTTCTAGTAACTTCATATAAAACAAATATTAGGGCCCCGAGAAGAAAGAATTACTAGTTAATGAGACACGATGCTAATGGAAAATCAATTCAGTCTATTATTATCCATTAAAATCTCATCATCATTGTCCTAATATCCATCATGACGATCTGAAATACAACTTGGCCTTTTCATAGAAAGCAATTACAACTGCAGCAATAGTAAAGAAATCAAGGAATTATTCACTGGTAGAAGACAAAGAAAGTGTTCTGTGTTCATCCCACTTCAACTCTACATTTGGTGAGAGTAATGCCGCTAAAAGAGGTAAATTGCTATAGAAGTGCCAATTAGACAAAAAATTTAAAAATTCAAATTCAGTGCTTAATGTATTCAATTTTAAAACCTTTACCCTTAAATCTTAATTACACGCACCCCTAGCATTAACTGATATGATTATCGATTCTTATCCAAATTCCGGCCATCATCTATTTTGTATTTTCAAAAATAAAAAATAAAAAAATTGGATAATAGCATTTACACCCATTTCCACCTTCATGACTACCAACTTGGCCAACACCAACTGCTACAATAAATTAACCAAAACAACTACAAAAACAGAGTAAAAGACAACCATTTGAACATCGAATCAGGCAGTCCAATCTGATAATTAAAAAGAAATATATATCACCATAAGCTTGGAGCAGACTTACCGGGGAAATTAATCAGTTCAGAATTTGTGCGCTGAAGCGAATTTGTGAAATTAATCGGTGATCGCTCTTTCCATTTTTAGATTAGAAATAGAAATATACGGGGAGCAGGAAATGAGTGTGAACCGCGAAAAACAATGCAGCTTGCAGTAGAGACACAGGAGATGTGCATGCATATAAAAAAAGGCGGGGGTCCGAAGAGACGTATGGAAAGTGCATGAAGAAGACAGCCAGGAGACAAGAGTGTCACGCCCCGCGCTACGTTGGTTTGAGGCGAAAACTGCGTGACACAGAGAGACGCGTGGTGAATTTGAACAATTCCACTCCCATTTTTGGTTTGTTGATATGTTTACCAGCACGTAATAAATAAATTATTAGAGTACTATATATTTTTCAGATTAAATTTGAAATTCACTACAAGAAAATAATAAATTATAAGAATATGGAAAAAGAAAAGAGTGCTTTTATTTAAAATTACACATTAACACTGAAATTCATACCTCGTTTCCAATTCCCACTTAAGAAAATCTTTTATGGGTCAATATATTTTACTACAAATTTAAAATTTTGGAGTTTTAGTACCACCATACACTTTGGATTATTAGTACCATCATACAAGTTGCAGATGCACATATGCAAGTAGTAATATCTATTGTAGGCTAGAGTTTTTCCCCCAAGGAGCTAGAGATTGTGTTAAGGTAAGACGCCTTTATGGTTGAAACTTCTTTCTATTTTTTTCCCCTAGAAAAATGTATGATTAAGAAAAATTAAAAAAAAAATAAGTACAATTTGGTGGTAAGGGTGGTGACTCAAATTTAAATCAAATAATCCAATAAGAGAGTGTATTTACCACTAAGACAAACTCTCTTGTTAGAAATAACAATTTTGATTAAAATATAATATTTTTTCACAAGAAATTGCTAAACGCTTTACCTTGTATAATAAAATTGCTAAGAAATTCTACACGTATTAATTTGTATAGTTTTTTTTTTCATGTTTTTGTAACTTGTACAACATGTCTATGAATTTTTTTATAAATATTAAATACAAAATTTTACAAGATAATGTCATGTATATATTAGTCGTAAAAAAAGATTATACAAATAGTAATAAGTGACAATCTTTTTAGCAATTATTACTCGATTAAAGACGTGAATTACAGCAAAAAGAAAAGGATAAAACCTAACATTAGGCAAAAAAGGTAAAACCTAACAACCATAATTAAAGATGCAATTGTAGAAATTGACTAAAGAAACATAGGATTTCTAAAAATGCCAATTTCTTTCCCTTCTCATAAACAAACAGAAATTTTTTTCCTAAAATTAAAAGTACCGCACCAAAAAAAAAAAATCAAAAGTAACATATATATATATATATATATTTTTGGGAAACGCCTCATCATGAGCTCCCCTACAACCCCCGCCCTGAGGCCTTATGGAAGAGGTAAATTGCGGGGTGTGCAGCGCATCAGCCAAGAATCGAACCCGTGACCCGCGAGGACACTGTCATATACAGGCTCGCCATTTACTACTGCACCATATGCCCCAGGGGCAAAAGTAATATGTTTTTTTTGGGTAATATGTAACCAAACAACAACCGCCTGTCGCCTACATCCCCAGACACTACCACCACCCGCAACGTCTCTATTGCTATCACTACTAACGTCTAAAATCGATGTTTTGCCTTTATTATTTGAAACCATTAATCAACCAAAGTGTACCATCTTTTTTTCCTTTCTTTAATGTTTATTGTTCACAATATAATGTTTTACCTTTTCAGAAAATAAATAAGCTAATATATATTTTAATGTTCTTGTGTTGAAATAAAAATTCATTAAATGTATTAATTAATTTTCAGATGATGGAATGATCAATCACATTCAAGAGTCTACCGCTAATCAATATTCTAAAATAGTCAATAAAATATGAAAAAATAACAACGCAAAGTATTGAGTCGTCAATGAAGCCTCGCCCGTTTGGTTAGATGGTTAGACTGAGGTACTGAGACTTATATGTCTCAAGTTGGATTTTCCTATATAGATATTTTCTACAATTTATTTGTAGTGTGTATTCCCAGAAATTTGTGTTGTATTTTTTGATTTACTTTGTATTGTGTTTCAATGAGATATGTGTGTGTGCGCGCGCATTTGTAATGCTAAAATGCTAAAAAGTATCGAGCCTCTAAGTGTACTAGTACAAGATAAAAAACGTTATTAGTAAGTCTTAAAGTGTAAGACGTGACAAATCGTAGACTCGTAAAGCCTAAACTAGAGTTTGGATATGGCCTATCTATCATAAATTTTTCTAAAGAGTTTGCATCAATAAAGGATTCTAAAGAAAAATCGCATAAAAAGGACCAACCTCATATTGTGGCATAAAATCTAATTATTATTATTACTGTTGTTCTTGTTGTTGTGTCTTTTTTTTTTTTTTAATTGTGCATGATTATTACTGTACTTTAATCATTTTGGATTCTTGTCTTTGTTATCTGTTCGTAACATTTTGAACTTCAAACATGTTATGTTATCAAGAATTTGTGAAATTGTAGAGTTTATTTATGTTATGATCTAATATTAGAGGTGGAATATATATAATTTATTGAAACTATGATTTTTTACGCTATATACGTTGGAAAATCAACAAAATAATAAATTTTGGCAAGTTTATAGATTTTAGCATTTATTTTAATTTAATTAAAAACGGTTTGACCTGGTTTGACCTTTCGACTCTTGAACTCTTACTTTTTCCGATTCAATGACCGGTCTGATTTTCTAAACATTGACTAAAAGTGATACAAAGATCACATCTAAGTACGTAATAAAGTCAGACAGTTTATATAAACAAATAGATGGCTCTCTTAAATTTGTAATAGAGTCAGACAGTTTACATAAATAAATCACATAACTCCCTACTATTGAGGCACGATGGGTCCTTCCTATTCATTAATCCATATAAAATGTCTAGCTCCGATAAGAAGATATCATAATCTCCATGCCATTCTTTGATTTACTACATGAAGATGGATTAAATCATTTTATGCATAAAGTAACCCCAATTTTTGCAGATTGTGTCTCACATATATACCACAACTTGCTGTAAGATACTAATAGATGATCATCTTTTAAGGGTAAATTTCACAAAAGGTCCCTAATCTTTGAAAAATATAACAATTTCATCGTTAACTTTTTTTCAACTTCTAAAGTCTCAGAATTTTCGAAAAAATTCTTACAAAAGGTCAATATGGATAGAATCCGTCTATTTTGACCGTTAGAAGGACGGCTGAGGGAACAATTTTTGATTTCCCTTTTTGCCCTTACATATCTTTAAATTTTCTTAATTGCCCTTAGATATTTAATTCGGCAAAAAAAGCCCTTTCATAATCCCATTAAACATGGTGCATTATTATTATTATTGTTGTTGTTGTTGTTATTGTTGTTGGGTTTGTTGTCAAAAATAATTCAAAATTAAAAAGGAAAAGGAAAGGGAAAGAAGAAGAATCCTAGGAGGAAAAGGAATCTAAATTATAGAAGGATTGTTTTGTCTTCCAAGGAAACGAAGCCTATAAATAGATATGTTTTCTTCTTCTTTAATACACAAGTGGTACAAAGTGAGTTGAGAGAAAAATTAGTGAGTCTAGCACCTTGAAAAGTTTTCTTGTAACTTTTCATGGTTTGTTCGAAGGGTAGAAAATTAAGTGTGGTAAAACTCGGGGTAATTTTCTCAGTATCACTTGGGTCGGGTCAGAGAGTCTTGTGAAGAAAAATAGTAGCCTAGCGTCTTGAGATTTCTTGTGTTGTTTGCTGGTTGGGCAAATGGTAGAAATTGGTAAATGTGATAAAACTTGTTATATTTTTCTTGTAATACTTGGGGGATAGGTTTTGACGAGTGAAAATTCTGTATGGTTGTAGCGACTTTAATCATATAGTGAAAAGCTTTGACAGTCCGTTAAATTCTTCTTCGTCTTTTATTTTTCCTTGTTTCAATTAAATTACTTGAACAACGGTCCTACGAGCGTAATCGGGGAATTTACATTAATTCCCAATAATTGTTGCTATTAATTATTATCTGAATTGACTGTTAATCTATTTATTACATGTGCATCATTACTATACTTTCAAAACTAATTAGTTATCTACTACATTATTAATGTAATTAAAAGATGATGAAATACGGATTAAAATGATTACTTTATCACTTTAAAGAAAAATGACTACCGTATCACAAACCGCATTTGAATTGAAATTAAGGTGGAGAATATAAGCCAGTATAAGTCCACATAATTCTTCAAGTATTTGGAACATATCTATGATCACAAAAGATTAGTTCATGTATTTATTATTTTTGTTAAATTTCTAAAATGAATTGTTTTATTAGTTGTTTAATTCAATTTCGCAACTCCCTCCACACCCCATCCCCAAAAAAATTATACAATTTGGTGATACATTTTTTTTTTCTTGCGGCAAATATAGTTCTCTATAGTTTGTGTAAATGACTAAAGCAAACAAAATTGTGTACTAAATTTTTATATTTAAAGTTGTACTATAGTTATTTTTTTGATGATCGGATTTTTAACGTTCAAATCATATATACCCACTTTTTTTTTTTAAATAACACCAGCTTATTTTATTTTTAACACATTTTAGAACAATTATGTGTATTAATCGACACAGCAAATCGTTACAAATTTGATTTTGAGATATTTACAAATAAGTGAATAAATCATCTTGCGAATCCTCTGATTAACGAATGAATTGTTGAAACAGGGGCCACGTGGCTTGAATCATGATCTTCAGTGTCACGCCCTCAATTTTATTACGTTATTTTCTTGTATTGGTAGCGGAAGTATTTGAGAAATGATTCAAAATTGAAGTCGAGACTCTACAAATACAAGTCAAACACTATTATACATAATATCATATTATTATAGCTATACAACAACTATTGCGGGCTACAGACAAGGAAACTTCGGCCATATACTGAAATCTCGATCACGTACATGTATTTTCTCCATCCTTGGGACAATCCAGTAACAAAACTCTTAATTTAATACCTACAAGATTGTTAAAGGGAAAGAGAAAAAAGGAGCAAGTACAAAGCACCCAGTAAATAGCAACATGTATTAGCTCATGCAAAATAATGGAAGAGGGATAGCTTTTATGAACAAAGAGAATCATTTATATGTACGAGTCAAGCCATCACTGGTTTAGCCTCTACCCGTAATTACAAGATACAAAGAGTTAAGATGACCACGATCATATAGCATGGTCATGATACTACAAAGATTATCACATAATAA
>CAVNYN010258880.1:0-16052 GCA_963692815.1 Nyctanthes arbor-tristis
GTAAAGAACTTCACTTTTCATTTCAGATTTTAAGTGAAGGAAGATGCAAAGAACCCTTTTGCCTGGAGCCATAGGCAGTGGGTTAATCTTCAGGCATTTCAAGGATGGAAAGGTGAAAATGGATCTTCTGATAAACGTCTTAAGGACGCCATTAATTGCGATTTTTCTTGCAATCAGAATCAGGCATTGACAGAAAGGATAGAAGAACTTTGATTTTGTGATGGATTTCTTGAAGACGACATTTGTAATGACTTCATTTGGAATCACAGGATCTTTGTTGTCATGGGATGTGGCTCAGAACTGCTTGATGTCTTGAGGAAGCTGGAATTTGATTATGCTATAGAAGCCATGTCTAAGAATCTCGAAATTGAATTTCCTGCCAACAAAGACCCAATTTCTATGAAGAGGATTGCTTGAAGAAGAATTTTGGGGAGTTTGGACAATTGGATTGGGACAGGGAGTGGCGGGGCAAATTTGATCATACATGTTAGAACCTTGCCGTTAATTACGACAGGTTCTTCACCGACTGTATAATTTAGAATGACTTTTCTATTTATTCACTTGTATAATAATAACCTTCAGCATAGAATTATCACATTTGTTGTTTTAGCCAGAGTCAAATTTTACCATTATCAGTCACAATAAGTAGTCAAAAACATAGAAAACATCAAACTTAACGTCACTCTACAACCCAGCTATTTTAAGAAAACCGATGAGCTGATCTTTAATCACATGGCGGCACCTCAATTGGCGCCGTGTTATTAGAGATCGGGCTGTGAAATCAGAGTCGAATTTATTTTCTTTGAAAATTCACCCGACAAACCGTCAACAACCAAGGGGAAATACAATAAAGAAAAACATTATAATAACACGTTAGAATACTAAAAATGTTTTACCCCACAAATGTCTACGGTATTATGACGTCACGCCCTTAGGTAGCATATAAGTTGTGTGCCATCAATCATGTTAGATGACTTGTATCTGGTACGTCACTTAAGCGTGTGACAGATCATTATTATTGAAACTAGTTTGTTACCTGTGTGTTGCACGGGAACACAAAATCTAAAAGATGTGTACGTGAATTCTAAACAGGGTACCCATGACAGTTGCATTTGAACAAAATTTGTATCCATGATATATATTCTGCGAATTGAGATATCAAAGTCACAGTATGCATATATTATTATAACTCTTCCGATCTTAGAAGTACATACATACTATCCTCAATAGAGGAATTTTTATCTTTTAAAATCACTAATGTGAGAAATGAATGAATACTTTGAAACTTGAGTGAAACTTTAACAGTGTGCCCTCATATGGATATCCTTTGAATAACGTATAATTCAAATGTATCTTGCCTACTTTTCCTAATATTGATTTTATGTTCAGTAATTTGAAAATCAATACCTTCTAGAATGATAAATAAATTGGTTTTCTTGAATGAATGTGTTTTTTTTTCCTCCAACAATAAAATACGAAAAATGGAAAGTTAAAGGAATACTAATTTTGAATAACGTATAATTCAAATGTATCTCGCCTACTTTTCCTAATATTGATTTTATGTTTAGATAAATAAATTGGTTTTCTTGAATGAATGTGTTTTTTTTCCTCCAACAATAAAATACGAAAAATGGAAAGTTAAAGGAATACTAATTTTGACTACGGCATTTAAGAATCAAAATTATTGTTGAACTTGTGGTTCGAATTGTACTCCAGTTGTTAAGATGTGCTTGCATTCTAAGCCAGAGGTCTTGAGTTTGAATCACACATGTCTCTTCCCGAATTTCCCTCCCATTCTCTATATACAACCCCCCCCCCCACAACAAAAAAAAAAAAATTGAATTCATTCGAAAAATATTTCCTTGGACATACTTGAAAAGTCTTTACCAGAATGCTGTCTTTGATGATAGTAGAAGCAGCATGTTTGTCCATTTTATCGGAAATAATAAATGGCATAAAGGATCTCGGAGATATCTCCATGGATGGAAAGCTTTATGCTAATGCCCGGGGCGTGGTTCTTGGAGTCATCAGCCGTGGTTACAAGCCAAGCAGCAAGACGTGCCCTGTGATAGCTGAGCTTTGATCGAGCAAGTTGGGTGCTGTGTTAAGCAATCGGCAAGCATCTACCTAGCCAAATAGGTCCCTTGGTTTTTTCAAGTAAGCATGTCATGTCACATGTTGGCAGTTTATGTTACTAATAAGATTTCACGTGAAAAAAGAGAGACCATTCACTCAAAAGAATCTTTGAAGAAACATTCCGTCTCTTGATATTGTACAATTTTGCCGACGCCATCTAACACTACTTAATGAACAATGGAACAAACAAATCGGGAAAAACTCATCCCGAAAAATGAGAAAAACAATAAGTATCAACCTATCTACAAGTTTAACCCTTAAAGGAGAGCTCACTCATTCTGTTGTAATATAATAATCCAACATAACTACAAAAGATGTCATTCTGTGCCTTTGGGACTTTTTGCAGCAAGCTTGCGTCTCAAAGTAGAAAGCCACCAACAAATTTTTACTGAATACAACAATTTGGAAACCTTTCAATTCTGACAACTTAGTCGACTTTCTTAAACCGTTGAACATTGTCATCTTGGGAACAAAACATCTTCATATATGCAAGCTGGTTCTTCTTGAATTATGTATTTTCCTTAAAAATGGGCCTGTCAAAATGAATGAATAAATAAAATAAGAAGCAATATCATGTTACAAACTGAAAAAACATAGAGCTGCTATCTCAGCCACCATCGAACAGGAGGGAACAGAGACAAGCAAAAACATAACAAGAATGCCATTTGATTGAACGATACCTATAACTTATGATTGACTAGATCTGGTGATTTGATCAGAGGTTGTTATTTGATTGAGTTTCTCCTCGCCATTTGCCCCGAGCCTGATTTCTTGTTCATCCAGAAAGAGAAGTGGATCAGAATCAGGCTTCTCATTGTCCTCCTCTCTCAAATTACTCTCATTCTCATCATATTGCAAAACCCGCATAATTTCAGGAAGTGAAAGGCCATTCTCCTCTGCAAACTTAACTCCCATTTCGATATCAATTTTTTCCTTTGAGCTGGTGATACTTCCCCCGAATTTCACAGCTGGAGTCTCCGCACCCTTATTTTCATCTTCTTCAACATATGCTCGGAAATTATTCATCGAAGGTGGGGGTTCTGAGAAAAATACTTCTTTGAGGTTTCTGATTAGCCCTTTATTATATGGGTTTTCCTTCTTATCATAACGGTATCTGAAGTTCTCGTATGTAGTCTGCATAAGAGCCAGAGTCAGTGTCCTAACATAAGATGTAAACCGTATAGAAATGTAAGTTACAATTTGTTCTTCTTGAGTCTAATTGACCGAGTAACAAGAGAGGTTCTCCTCACAAATATGATCTAGGATCTGTTTGGCATCCAATTATAATTGGCCCCAAGTATAAATACATTTTCTTTTTCATTTTGGATGTGGCATCATTTCATTGCTTCCAACCGAAATAGTTGGCTTTTCAAATTAAATGTTTCAATGACATGATGCCGTGAGAACAATAGAAGTCTTTGAATCCCGAAAGCTTACACTACAAGAAATCATTTTTCTTTGGTGAATATACGTTATGTCTTTTTAAGCAAGTTGGAGATGGTTGGATATTTCGAATGATTTCTCTTAAAACTTGCATAATGGTCAAAACTATATGCCCTGACATACGAAAGAGCAAAGAAAAATTGAGAAAGAAAATCATTGTCCCAAAAACTTGCCTATCAAATAGGAAAAGATCAATACAAGCATTACGACTATTTATGACAATTGATAACAGTGGTAGCACTAGATTGGATTTATATGATGTCGATCCTGGGTTGATGAAAACAAATGATTATCCAAGATTACACCAACAACTTCTAAGCACTAATCGAAGTGTTTTGAGTCCACAATAATCTCATGACCTTAAAAAACAGTATCAATAAGGTAGAATAAGACGTGCAAAGGAAGCTATGCTCTATTTAACAGTAAGTCACAAGATGATGCTAATGGCCTATTTTATATGCATTATAAGATTTTTAGCTTCAGTACCAAATGGGAAGTAATCCACTGATTTCTTGATAATTTGAAAAATAAACTTTCTAGGGAACCAAGAGAAACTAACCTGATTTGTACTACTGAGATAGAAGTGGAAAACTGTTAAGCCACCCACAAACCAAATGGCAATGAAGCAGTATACTATGAGAACATCTGATAGAATATCACGTGATACGGCTTTCCATATGCTGCCATTTCGATGAAAAATGTTGATCCAAGAGAACACGAAGACGTATATGCATAAAACCGTTGATGTTGATATAAACATATAGAAGAATCGATAATTACGCTGCAAATGCAGAATGAAAGATGTTTCCATTACTTGTGGAAAAGAATAGGAAGTACCAAACCAAATGAGAACAAAGTATTTCATCAATTTCCAGAGTATTGGGTTATATAGTGCCATCCATTATTTTAAAGATTCCCCATGTAAGATTTTCAACTAGTGATCACATTTTTCCCTTTATTAATTTAATTAGAAGCTTCCGATCTTTTCAGTTATACGTGTACCACAGTTAAATTCTTCAAGTTCATTATCTAGTTTTCTCCCTGAATTTACACTTTTAACAATTGAAGAAAGTTTAATTATCTCTCAAAATAATTTTCTACATCATACAAATATCTTATGAGAAAAGCCTTAGTGACATCTTCACTCTAATATAGCAGATACAAGATAATATTATTTTATTTTAAAATTTTGTAGGCTAGGGGAGCATAGGATAATTGCATCTCCAGAAGCTACCACATAAAAATAATGAAATACATGGCAAGAACTTGAAGGACCAGTGTTTTTTCTACCACCTATGAGTCTAACATTCCCCATAACTATGAAAATACTAATTCTGTTATAAATATATAATATTCTTTTCTAATAGATTTCCCATTTTAGGTGCTATAATGATGGGTCTATGTTAAACATAAAGGACCATAAAGTTAAGATAAATCAATAACCTTCTAGCAAGAAATACACTTGTTATCTACACCTGCTGGTGATCTTCACTCTTTTTTTCTTTTTCTTTTTTTTTTTTGGCCTTTTTGGACTTCTCCTCACAATATAAAACTTCCTAAATAGATATGGAGACAGAACTCAGAAGCTCAAAGACATACTTTTTGTTCGTTTCCCATGGTGTATACAACTCAAAATTACTGTTACAGCTCAAACAATTTTCTCCTTTCGAACACAATATGGAGTATCACAACTATAGTGGCAAGAAAAGTGTCTTATTCAATGATTTATTTATCCCAACTCATTTATGTAACAATTTCATTAGTAATTTTCCCCATGTGCATAAGAGACTTCAGATGGGCAAAAAAAAAATAGATGGCTTTTAATTCCGGTTAGCAACATAATTTATGGTAACTTAAAGCTGGCGAGGAGATAATTGCCTAAGAGCATATCTCGTGTACGTATTAAAAAAATAAAAAATAAAAATAAAAAAGCACGCCAAAATCCTACGCCCATTCCCCCTGGGCCCCTATTTTCTTTTCCCCGGTACATTATTTGGAAATAGGTTTTTCCCCCCTGATATTTTTCCCTGTAGCATTTTTCCCTTGACTTTTTCCCCCAACACTAGGAATGCTCTAACATGTGATTTTTTTTTTTTATAGTTGACTCTTGGTTATCAGGGAAATAGATATCGCAAACAGTGAAATTGAAGCTGTATTGTTGACTGTTCAGATATACTATGATAAAAACACTTGCAGTGACAGCTTAAACATTAGTATTGATTTTGTTATTCCATGCATGTCTGCTGGTTTGACTATAGGAAAAAATTGGAGTAGCCATGTGACTGTGTCTGCTTGGCATATAAAAGAATGCAATTTCATCTTATGTTAGCCAGAGGAGTGTAGATTTGAAGGGACTGCTGTGCCAAGCCAATTATATACCTCAGCCCAAGAAAATTTTAGCCCTCTCTTAGCCAGTTATAAGGTCACCCTGGTTAGCCAAATTAATGGACATTAACAGAGAGATCAAATTGCAATGAAGTTAAATTGATCAGCTTGAAAGAAAATAAAAGTTCGTGACCAACAAGAAATACAATGAATACTTCAGTGACGGCCGGTGTCTAAAAACAAGAAAAAAGGATGATATCCAGTATATATCATGAAATAATACTTACCTTGCCAATGCATTGGCCAACCCATGGACAGTGATGATCAAATCTCTGGACACAATTGTTGCAGATAGAGCAATGCGATGCACGAGGAGGACGGTAAAGCAAACACGTTTCACAAAACTTCACTTTAACAGTGTGCTCATTCACAATTACATCCTTGGTCCGGGGAAGTTTCAAATTAGGAGTTCTACCATTGACCCACTCCATTGAAGGGGTGTTAATCTCAGACGTTTCCTCATACTCAGGAGGTCTTGAATTCCGAGGTACAATCCCAGGATCTCTACTGGCTGTCAGGAATAGAAAAATAATATCCTGCGTGACATCCAAATACCAGAAACATGTTTCAATCCCTTTGAATCAGCTGAAGGTGAGCATCTAAAAAACTAGATATCAAGAAAATATTTTCGTATTTAACTTAAGGCAAGATGAAAGCTATTATTTGGTTCTTACCCAGTTGCTTAACCAATTAGAATGGAAAAACTATTCCCATCTTCTAGTCAACAAACTTTGAAAATACATTAAAATATGCAGTCGGAGGGAGAGAACAAGCTACATGCACGCAAGTACTGGTGGGGGGGGGGTTCCAATTTATTAACCTCCGAAATAGCCTGATCATTCTTGTTTTGGAAAGCAGAAAATCACGAATTTTTCAAAACACGTCCCCAAACAAGTGGCAGGCCATGGGAACCTTGTATTTCTGAGATAAACCGATTCTAAAGATTCTAGGAGGCTGGTTCAATCTTCATGTACTGAGATGAAAACTCGTCTGATATAACACTGATTTCTTCAAAAGAAAAATGTCAGAACAAATATGAATCGTGGATATAGTGCTGAAATTTCTTGATCATTTCTTTGTTATATCTTTTAATGCCTTCTAAAATAGAAACAGTTTAGGTATTGAGGTGATGTATAGAAACTGTTAACCTTGCTACAGTTGAATATAGCTTACTTACAACAATTAATTAAGCATGACTGAAGTAAAAACAATAATTAAAAATAAAAAGGAAAAGAGAAAGAAGGTAAGATGATTCCATACATCGAACAGATCATTTGAATTTCATGAAAATTTACTTACCAGAATTGTCAAAACTGCTCCCATAATAAGGACGGAATACCATTGCATAGCACTTCTGTTTTCTTGATGTTGGATGATGTAGAATATTTTACTACAGAACCCGATTGCAGGGCCTAGAATTAGGAATGTTGATAAGAACAAAGATGAACCATCTGGACCAAAGATGAATCTTCCTCCACAAAAGAATCTCTATAACGATAAACAGAAGAATCAAAGTGTGTGCTTAATATTGATCGGAATTATGTGACAATGGAACTGTGATAACTGATACGTCGAATCCAAGTTAAATAAATAAGTTTGCTTGCTCTTTTAACCGCTTGAGCCTTTCGGAACGCTGGCTCAACAACAGTTAAGTACATGAAACTGAATCAAATTTGGAACTTGAGGGGAGATTTTGAATTCTATGCCATCAAATATTATCCCGTTCTATAAAATCCAAAAGCTCGACTAAGGAAATCAAATATTTAGCAAGTATATAGCTCGTCTTCTCACATTTCCAAGCAAAATCAGCTCGGTTCAAACGGCAAAAACTTAAGCATGGATCAGGTGGTTACCACCATGTGCCAAACTACCGATTTTCTCAAATCAAACAAAGTAAAACATGAATCAAGATTTACTCTTTTCTCTAATGATAAAACACAATAATTAAACAAAAGAAACAACTCACATTGTTTCCCCTCCAGACTTGATAAAGCCTCTTCCTTTTGAGCTTTTCTAGGTCCATCACGTAACCCAGAAATCTACAACCCAAAAATCAATTCAGGTTGTTAATTTCCAATCACAAAATCGAAAACCCTTTACTTCCTTTATTCTTGTGCCATTTTGACAAAATCCCGCGTGAGAAATACTCGTCAAAATCCAAAAACTCTGATTTCCGAGGGGTCTTTATATTTCTTGTCACAGCATTGGACTTTGACGACGAATGGTTGTTCGAATCGCAAGAAACTGTCAATACTCAATCGGGTTGGCAACAGATTGTGAGAGAGAGAGAGAGAGAGAGAGAGGTGGTTAATGGAGGGGTGATCAGTGAGAGGTGGTTAATGGAGGGGTGATCAGTGATCAACAACCAGCTGCATTTTGCTCTCTTCTTTCTGGCAGAGACGGGAATTCCGAGGAAGAATATCGTTACTCTGGTCGTTTGTAGTGAGAGTATTTTATTTGGATTCAAAATTTTTGTAAATTCCGAGCAGGGATTGTTTTATTAGTTATTTTTTGTAAAAAATAAATAATTGGTACTTGATTTTACTTTTTGATTTTTTAAAAAAAGTAAAACCAATAAAATAATGTCGTGTAGCATATTATAATTCAAATTATAATATATCTCAATTGCCAATATAGTCCCGTTCTGATATCATACATATGACACTCTATAGCACTATACGGTCACGGGACACGCCACATAAGAAATCACGACCATGCACGCCACATGGTTGTACGAAACTATAGAGTATCATATGTATAGCATTAGATCAATTTTACCTCAATACATGTGAGTAGTTATAGGGTGATGTGATAATTGTCCAGAAAATAAAATAATACTTCTGTCTTGATGTTGTCACGGAAAATATAGATTTCTTTCTTTTTCTCTTTTCAAAATATAATATAAATATACAAGGTGATTAAATTTAAATGTAATGTCAACATTCTTTTTATCATATATACACTATCAACATTATTATATTAGAGATACTCTAACGTGTCACTTTTTGTTATAGAGACACTGGACTTTCCCTTTCTAGAAACACCTGCACCTCCTCCTTTATTAATTTTGTTGACATAGCAAACTCACAAGCAGGGACGGAGTTAGACATGTAGCTCAGTGGGTGCAAAGCTTGAAATGAAAAATTTAGAGAAAGATATGCTTTATATATGAGCTCATGTTAATACCTTATATAATGTTTTGAAAAGTTACTTTGAAATTTTGATAGCAATAACATCAAGATATTAGTGGTTTGAATTATGCGCAGGCGGTCTCAGCTTCGAACATTTATGTAACCAACTCCTACCTTATCTCCTCTTGTATGCCACCAAAAAAAAAAAAAAAAAAGAACCATCAAGATATTACGTTTGGTGTTATATAAAATGAAAATCTGTTAAATAAAACTTTTTTTTGACAAAAATACAATACATATAGTACAGAAACACCACACGTCATTTACAAAATAATAGTAATTTTGTTAAATATAGAATGATATATATATATATATATATATATATATGCCACAATCACCTTTGAAACTTAGAGTATCTCTAATGCATGAGGTCTTCCAACATGGTCCAAAGAGGAGAGAGATAGAAAGAAGATAATTATTTTAATTGAATGTTGGTGGAAAGGGGTATATGAAAGAAAAAGAGAGAAAAGTGAAAAAGAAGAGAAAATTAGATAGAAATTTAAAAATAATAATAAAATAATAGTAGTAGTAGAGTAATGGATGAAGATCTAAAAATTAATTATATTATTAGAAGACCTCATGCATTAGAGATGTTCTTATTAATTATATTGTATAATAATATTTTAGTAAGTCATGATTAGTGATTTTTGTATAGTTAACGCCTAAAAAGCAGTTAACGCCTAAGGAGTAGATTCTCTTTTTTAAATGGCAATATTAGTAGAATATGCAAATTGGAACGGACAAAATCTTTGAGCACATTATTTTAGATCTCTCCTTCCTGCTCTCTCTTTCTTCCCGTCCTTTCCTTTCCGTTGCCGAACAGTCTCTCTCCAATGGCGAACGAAACGACCCATCATCGATCTGGAAATTAATTTTTCTCTCAAAATCCACTGGGTGCATTTGCATCCACTTGTTCCCACGTACGTCCATCCCTGCTTATAAGTGACTCCTTTTTGTATAACATGTACTTGTGTGTGGATTCATATATAAAAAAGGGTGTCTCCATAAACATGGACACCAAATGTGTCACTTAATCAAAATCAAGAGCATGTCTGGTGTGAGAAAAAAATCAAATTTATATTTTTCTCTACTAAATTAAATAGTCTGAAGGGAAGAAAGTTTTTTTTTTTCCTTTTTCTTTTGTTTTTGTGGATATGGGATGGAAAAACTCAAATTTGAATTTCGCCCCCGGTTTTCCTCTTTCCACTTTTCTTTCTTCCTTACACTAGAAATGTTCTAATAATTAGTCTTCCCCTTTGTTTTTTATGTTTTAGCCGAAAGCCACCAACGTGGCGATATTATTAACAAAAGGAATGCTCTGATAATTAGTTTTGTGCTCTGATAATTAGTTTTGTGAGGTAAGTTATATGAATCAAAATCACATGTGATTCTACTTTTTGTACAAAATTGAAAATCTAACCAACATACTCATTTTAGCACCATCGACTGGGTTTCTATAGTACCAGCAATCAGCAAATAATGTTTCTTTATAGTATATTAGTAGATGAAGGAGACACTGATCATGTGGGCATCACAACCATAAATGTTCAGGGTCGCAGGGTTACACCGCCATGCGACCCTCTTGTGGGTAAACGCAACTTGCATGACAACCACCCCTCAACTAATAAGAGAAAATTACTTTTTTTTAATTATTTATTATTCTTAAAAATGAGCTATCCGTTAGCGGTATTAGGAACGAAAAGATGGTGTTAGAATATTTTCATACTATTTCAATTCAGTAGGACCCAATTGTAAGATTGTATTATATTACTAGAAGGAGATGATTTATGAAGAATATTGAGCTTTTAGAAAGAACTAATTTATTTAACCCAACCGGTTGACTTTTTAGTAATTTTAAACCCTTTTGTCAATATTTTTGTCTTCTCATATGTCCAAATAGTGCGATTCTTTTAGATATGAAAATTGACCGACCACCATTGTACTTTTATGTAGCTGTAGTCGAGAAAATCTCTCTTGTGATAGTATTACAATTGAAATTCATTACAGTTAGTCACCAAACAATATGGTAAGAGAGACATGGGAGAGGCAGATATCATATTGTTTTTCGCGTCCTTTTCAAAGGAGTGGTCCTATTTACCACCGGTTATGATTGTCATCATTATTATGTGGCGTTAAATGATAAGCTTGATTCAAATCATTACATGTCTCCATATTTAATTACACATATTATTTAATTATAACACACTGACACATAAGACAGTAACAATCACCACTTGTGATAATAGCATTATTCTTTCTGAAACTATATACCTGTAGTTTTGCCCACTTTATAAATAAATGCTTCATCATTATTCATTCACCCAACAAAAAGCGTCCAATTGAGACTCTAGTTTTGATGCTTGATGTAACATATCGTCAATGATTGTCCAAAAATACTATAAAACTTAAAAATAGTTAAAATTCAACTCTGAAATCGTCCCAAAACAATGGTTTTAACTCGAAAATCAAAAGAAAAAAGACAAAATAAATTTAAGTAATGACAATCTCGATCCATGCTCAAACTTCATGGGCGCAGTGATGTAGCGTTGTGAGTAGACTAAACTCATAGTAGTAGAATTTAATGATGAAAAAGCTTGTTTTAACTTTTAAGTATCAACTTTGCAAAAATTCTTAAGATCAAATGGGCATTGCAGGTTGTACTTGTACCATAGTCGATCACAGTAAAAGAAAAAAAAATAATATTTATATATAGTTCACAGTGGTGTCATCAAATTTATTTTGTTTATTTAGATTTAATTAGCGGATCATATATCGCATTCAATTGAATATAATTTATCGGAGATACAACGTATTTAAAATTATTATAATTAAATCAAATAAAGAAAACAAGCAATAATGTACAAGCACAATGTCATATACGAAGGAGTAGCTTTGTTAGTTATGAAACATAATAAATGTAGTTCTTTAAAAAAAAAATAGTGATGAAGAAGTTTTATTTTCTTATTATTATTTTTTTCAGAGTATATGCTCCAAACGTCTTTGAAAGAATCATTTTATTATTAACTTAATTAAGGAAATAAATAAATAAATGGTTATGAATCATCAACACAACGTGCAAGCACAAACATTATTCTAAAATTGCTTTTACATAAAATAAAATTATTTTATTAATAGATGAAGGTCAAAGTTGAAAGCACGACAAGGAACTGAATAATAATTTGAATGAACAAATATCTTTTAACAATTTTCTTAGAATTAATTTGTTAAACGAAAACTTTAGAATTTGCATTGTGTTTCCATTCTTGTTGATCTTATATATTCTATATATTCTATGTAGGCACGTATAATAACAACATATTAAAAGTTTGATGTCAGTAGATTAATTTTTTAGGTCATTCTACTCGTCTGTATTATTATACTTACAACAACAATAATAATTACTAAATATATAAAATGTGAAATCCTTGTAAAACATTTGAATTCCACATTTGTCCCTATTTTATTTATTTTAATTCCCAATTTACCCTTACTTCTTATTATCCTCATTTATTGTAACAATCCAAAAATCATAATATTAAAATACAAATTAATTAATTAATTAATTAAGCTAACACACGTTATCCTTCAAGCTAATACTTTTATTTATCACATGCTTAATTAAAAAACTTATAAAGAAGTTAAAATAATGTGAAACTTAATATATATGATTCAAAACAATAAAAAAACTATTAGGCATAAACACAAATAATTATTTAATTGTTTTATTTTAGCACAAATAATTTTTCAAGAAACCTGTTTTTCTTTAGCAACATGCACAAATAATTATTTAATAATTTTTAGTGTACTATTTAATTCCAATATCAAGATTAATCTTTAGTGTTTATTGTGTTTAATTTCAATTCAATTTCAAGATTAATTTTTAGTGTAGTATTTATTGTGATTAATTTTAATTTTAACAATCATTTCAACAAAAAATTTTGAAATTGAAATTACAATTGTAATTCTTATCTCAAACCTCTCTTAAAACAATTAGTGTGATAAATTGTAACTCCTATTTGAATTTTTTTAATATCAAATTCTATTTTTACTCCTTACCCAACATTGTTTATAATAATTCCTTAATGGGGAAATATATTCACACTATAATTTTTTATAATTACACCATATTTTTATTAATTTGAAGCTCCTCAATCTTTATAACTTATAAAACTAGAATCCAAAGAAATATTATTGAATTTTTTCTAAACATTTTTTAATTTTTATGTCTGGTTTCTTAGTGATAGTTATAACTATAGAAAAAATTCATTTGTATGTCTTAAAGTCATAAAAAAGAATGTAATTTTATTTTTATAGATTTTATTTTTTCCTTATTCAAAATATTTTAGTGGTTTTCACACTGAAATTTTAGATCGAAATCATTATTAGATACGAAATGTAATAATCGATAAAAGATTAAGAAAAAAATACAACGAAAAAAAAGTCAATGGCTTAATCTAAAATTTCGAAAAGATGAAAGATAATGAATATAATTAGTGTATAGTGTGTTTAGTAAAAATTGTAATGTTAATATAACCCCCTTCCTTAATTTCGATTAGTCTATTATTTAATTTCAATTCTATAATTAATCAGTGTTTATTGCGGTCAATTTTAATTCAATTCATTATTAAAACCACAATAATAATAAATACAAAGCAAGCATAGGTAATCTATTAAAAGTAATATTTTATACATGTATTGTTTAAATAATACTTTATAAGAAATCATAAATGAGTATAAATATTTTTATTGCATGCAATAATCCTCCTATAAATTTAAATATATTTAATCATAGAACCAAATGGTCCAAAATTAATTATTTTATTGTACTAAGTTTTTGTATATTACATTACTATTATTAGAGTTGTGCTACATGAACAAAAAAATATACAAAAACTTAAAAAAAAACTGACACGTGACAACATCTTGTTTTCCAACACATCACATCTTATTTTCATTAATCTCAATTACATTAGTCACTTATCATTTTTGTTACTCTCTTTGTCTTTTTTTTGTCCATTTATAATTATTCTTATTATTATATGTTATCATACAACGTACAACGCGCATTTCAAATACTCGTAATAATAAATGTTCGTGGCCAATGAGACCTTAACTCATTTAGTTAGGGGGCTAAGATTGAGACACTGGGACGTAGAGGTCTCAAGTTCGATTCCCCCCCTCCCCGGTGAGGGTTTGTCACTATTTTATATGTAGTTTGTAACATCTTGTATAAGAGTTTGATTTCTTGTAGTCCCCTATACATGAGGGTTTGTATTTGTGTGCTATGTTTCAGTAGAATATATATATATATATATATATATGCACTTGTAGTGTCATGATGCGGATTGCAACTGTACTTCAAAAAAAAAATAAATAATAATAAATGTTCGTATAGACGGTTCACACGATCAAAATGGCGCCAAACCATGAGCTCAAATGGCCAATCATGAAGAAAGATAACATCACGAACGATCTCAAGAGGGTTTGCCTAGCCAGACGAAGACACTTGAATCATAAATATGAACCATAAAACGACCGGATTACGGTTTTATAGTATTTTCATATGAACTAGATGACATGATTGATTATTACTATGAATAAGTGTCGGAGGTTAGAGAGTGACCGCATCCCTAAAGAACAATAAGAAATTGATTTCAGCTTCCTTGCCACCTTGACTTCTATAGAGTCAAATCAGGCTCTTGTAAACCGGACTCCTGTAGACAACGTTTTAAGGAGCCCAATCTGGTTTCATAGGACATCGTGCGCAACAATGAGCACCTCTCACATGGGCAACGGACCCCACTGCTCATGTGGAGATTTTCAAACATCTAATGTGAGGTATGGACTGTCGTCAAATTAATTAACCAAACATTCTTGTACTATTTTCCTCATAGACAGAGGATATGGGGAGCGGAGTTCAATCGATTCATTAACAACAAAAACTAGTACAAGATTAGTGAAAGCTAACAAAGTTAACAAACTGTCTCGTCGAGCTACAAGATTAGTACTTCACAAGCTAGATAACTTACAAAAGTAACTGATTGGGTTCATTTGCATACCTGCAAAGTGCGATGTTTCAATGAGAACTTTGCTATTCAACATCCAAGAGCAAAAACGACCTGCCATTCAAATTTGTAGCTACATCGATGATGTCAAACTAATTAAGAATAGAGTTAATTTTCCAAAGTAACTAACCTTTTACAAGAGGCATCAAGCATCAAAATCCATCCATCATTGAACTTAGCATTTAAAATCAATAGAAGTGCCCTCTGCATTTCAACGACCCGCATGAACACTTTTTTCTTCCATGGATTCCTTTCTCAGGTGGAACGATACCATAATCATATGTTAGCTCTTGCATTGGGGGAATATTTCGGAGCTCAAAGAAAGCTACATGGACGTATGTATCACTGTTACTTTCACGTAAAACTGGCAGCCAAAACACATTTGGGGAACAACTATGGTTCATGAAACGAGCTACATTCCCATTATTTTTTGCACTTACAATGAGAGGAAATGGGATTCTCAGAGAACCATTAGAATCATGAAGGAGAACCCCCAATGGTTCATAATGCCGAGTAGAATCAAAAATATACTTGTCTTCATTTTCATTCCCAAGCTAACCTACCCTAGATGCATCAACGACATCCCCTGCATACTCACAAATAAAACCCCCTGCCCGGATGGGATCCTAGGACCTAAGTCCCCAGCCTCTATTCTTTGTTTTAAAAACTTCCAGACGTACTTTCAAACCTGCCTGAGAGATTCGGTTTCTGCAGATAGGAGGACAAGCACAGGTAGGGCCACACTCATGTATGAAGGAGCTGTAAGACATAAGGATTCCAATTGAAGTATAAGGGAGAAATCCCCCGTTTCTTTGGCTGCACGGGCAACCAC
>CAVNYN010258882.1:0-33616 GCA_963692815.1 Nyctanthes arbor-tristis
GGGATTCACCCCCCCCCATTTCTGCCGGAAATGGCAGCCATTTGGCTGTCATTTCTGGCAGCATCCCCCGGTGAATCCCCCCCATTTTGCTGCCATTTCCGGCCTTTTTGGCCGCCGGAATGGCCAGCCGCTGGCAGACGTGGGGTGGGGTGGGGTGAGGTGGGTTCTTTTAGTTTTTTATTATTTTTATAAACACTTTTAAAAAAATTTTAAAATGTTTTTGGGGGGTATAATCGTCTTTTTTAAAAAAATTTGACAGAATAGTAGCAATAGGGACGATTTGTGTGCATTTTTGAAAGGTTTTGGGCTGTGGTGTGTCTTAAAAAAGGTTGGGGACGAAACCGGTTCTTAACTAAAATGTTGGGGACGATTTGCGAAATTAACCCTAGCCAAAAATATGGGAATTCATCTCAGTCACCCCACACCATACGCATCGAAGAGAACTATCAACATGATGTTTCTTAAGATTCTTCCCTGTAGGCACTGTTGCTCTCAGTAAACGCCACGCAAATATCTGGGGGGATTGTTAAGCCCCAAAGCGTTTTCCACACATCTGTCAAAACCTATGATGAACCTGGCTTTCGAACCTTGTGCCTTTCCCAAGCTATGTGATATCCACTTTTGACTGAGTACATACCATTAGGGGTGTAAGCCATATACGTATGTCCCTCTCGGTGTGATGTCTTGAAGGAATTGAAAGAATATATTCTGCATCCAACGGCTAGAACACATTACGAATCAAACCTTCATCCCATTCACTATCTACCGTAATCAGCTTAGCTACATTCCAGATCCTAGGGGCAGTAGTAGAAATGGGTCGAAGCAAAGTAGGTTGGGGTAGCCAAGGATCAACATAAACATCAATACATGTACCCGAACCAACCCGTCATCAAACTCCCTGCTCAGTCACCTTCTTACCTCACAAGAAGCTCTTCCAAAGGTATGAAGAGCCCCTCCAATCCCTAGCCTCTAGTATCCCACAATGCGGATAACATTTAGCCTTCAAAGTCCCGGTAGCCGAAGAATTAGAATTTTCCATTAGTATCTATACTTGTTTGGCTACAAGGGCTTGATTAACGAACCTGAACTCTCTAAAGCCCAACCTGCCATCGATTTTCTTATTACACTTTTCCGCCCACTTCACCCAAGCCATTCTTCGCCTATCACCCTATACTCCCCACCAAAATCTCAACATCAAGCTTCAAAGATCATTACACAATGTTTGGGGGAATATAAATAAACTCATAAGGTATGTAGGTATGGCCTAAGCCACAGATTTAATCAATACCTCCATTCCATCAGAAGGTAATAGATTTGTCCTCCATCCTATCATCTTCTTCCAAACCCGGTCCCTAATAAACTCAAAAGCCTTCCTCCTGTTCTGTCCAACCATAAAAGGAAGACCTAAATATGTATCATGGCCCCTGAACTATAGCAATCCCAGCAGAGTTGCCGCTGCCATTTGAGCCTTTGCCGATGTATTTGGACTAAACGTGAGGGCATCTTCTCAACATTAATCATTTACCCAAAGCTGCCCCATAATCCTCTAAAACCGTAAGGATATTGTCTATTTCTGCCATCCTAGCTTTTGTAAATATGATCAAGTCATCTTTGGTGCTTCCCTACTGATCTTGAGCCCTGAAATACGCACGTCCTGCTTAGCTGCCCAAAGTGCACCTAAAAAACAAATATGGTGACAAAGAACAGCCTTGCCTGAGCCCCCTATTAGGATACACCCTCCTAAAATACTCTCCATTCATACGAAATGTATATGAGGGTGTAGAAATGCAGTCATCTATAGTATTAATCCACTTCTTAGGGAAAGACATTTTTTTCATAATCGAGCAAAGGAAATTCCATTCAACCCCATCACGGGCTTTGCTCATATCTAGCTTAAGAGCCATAGACCCCACCCTTCCCCTTTTTTTCCCTAGACATGGAATGTAAGAGTTCAAAAGCGATAATAGCATTGTCAGTAATTAAACAACTAGGCACAAAAGCACTTTGTTTTAGAGTAATAAGGGGATCTAATACCTATCGTAGCCTAAATGTAAATGCCTTGGAAATGATTTTATCAAGTGTGTTGCATAGATTGGTAAGGCCATATTCTGAGATTCATTCCGGGTTCTATTTTTCAATAAGCAAGACGATTGCAGTGTCATTGACCTCTTTAACCGACTCCTCCCCGCCCCCCTCCCAATTAAGTACTGCCAAGCAAGCACTAACAATTTCCTCCATCTCTGACCAATGGGTTTGATAAAAAACAGCCTAAAAACCATCCATCCCCAGAGCTTTAAATGGTCCCAGATCTTTCAGAGCTCTAGAAATACCAGCCTTATCAAAGTCCCTTTGGAGAAATTCGATAGCTTTAGTGCTCAAACTAGTGGTGACTCTTCCAAGAGCCTTATCAATAACCTCTTGCGTCAGCTTTTGGCTGTGAAATAAGTTTCCAAAATACTCCTAAATGTGAGCCACCAGCAGCCGCTTCTTACTAATCCACTGGCTGCTGTTGCCCATCAATCTACTAATTAAATTATACCGATAACGTTGATTTACTTTCTCGTGGAAAAAGGTAGTATTCCTGTCACTGGCCCGTAACCATTCCACTTTGAATCCTTGTTTCCAAAAGGCCTCTTCTTGAGCTTCTAAGTGTTCAGTCTCTTTTTCCAAGGCACGAATTTCTGCCATATGAACAGCCAGACTTGTGTCAAATAAAATCAGGACCCGTTTCCTCTTCTCTTTTAACTTTCGGCGCCACCTTCCAAATCGATCTCGGCTCCAACGCTTCAACTCCCTTTTACATCGGTCAACTTTGTGTTTCACAGCCCCAGAGGGGTAGTTTCCAGCCCCTCCTGCTTCATCTTCAGCCTATAAAACTGAGACAACGTCCTTATATTCATCTTCCTTCGTCCAGAACGGTTCAAACAGGAAAAAGTTACTAAAATAAGTTATAAGGCGCTGCTCTGGCCAACCTTCAAGGAATAAAATTAACGGCTTGTGATCGAATATCATGTAAGGTATATGTTCAACTCCTGTTTGTGAGAATTTCATATGCTACCCCCAGCACCTACAAATCTATCCAACCAAGCCTGGATAAAAGCATCTCCTTCCCTCAGGTTATTCCATGTAAACATGGGGCCTTGAAAACGCACACCAAAGAAGTCACAATCCCACAGCACATCCTGGAAATCCCGCATCAAGCTCACCAACCTCTCTCCTCCACCCTCATGCTCAACTTTTTGAATTGTTTCACTAAAATCCTCCCCACACCCATGGCCAGTTCGTGTGATCTCTCAAACGTCTTAACAGCTCCTATGAGAAATGATGCTCAGCCACATTCAGATTACCATATATAGAAACTTGTGAACCTCCATACATATCCATTACCCATTGTGACCAAATCATCAATATGGCCCTTCAAATTAGACATCACCATCACATTCCAATGACCCTGCTAAGAAGCATAAGCCCTTCACTTTATCCCTTACTGTCAATTACAAAATTGTTTGCAAAACCCAATTTCAGCTATACATCAGATGCCCTAACACCACTCTGCCAAGTCTAGGATAAAAAGATCTCAGACCGAGGGAAAAAGTTTGAACTAGACCGAGGGAAAAAGTTTGAACTAACTTTTGAACCGCAGCCACCGTATTGGGATTCCCCAAACCCCGTTCGTTCTAACTAATGCAATTCATTGTTTTTGGCAAGGCTCGCCAATTTATTAAGAGAATCCAACATCTTGACCACCGTCTATATCTAACACCTCTCTTCACTCGCAACCTTGAATTTCCTCTCCTCTTCCCCTTTTGTGTTGGGCGAGTACAGCCCATGATGATACCCAACTTAAACATACGATAAAAGCTGGAGGATGAATTAAGTAATTTGGCTGAATAAAATTAGAAGCCTTAAGGGACACAAAATCTTAGGCCAAATAAGATTAGGTTTGAGGCACTATATATATATTTGACGTTTTTCCGGCAGGAAACAAAAGATACAAGAAACCAGGAAAAAGGACACGATAAAGGCAGAAGGGTCACGCACGGAGATCGGGGGGAATTGGAAAGAAAATTCAACCTTTTTTGTGTAACGCTTGTAATGGAGTTTGGGACGTTGAATTGTGTATTCGATTTTTTCAAGTGGTGGTTTCTCCAAGTTAATTCTTGGAACGGGTTAGGTGATATTTTCCTCATCTCTTGTTGTTGATTATTGAGTTCATCTATTGTTGTTAGATGAGTTGTTTGTGGTACTAAGAATATTAATTTTGACGGTATTGCGTGATTGTGGTAGTGTGTGATTACCTCTTGATTTAGGGAGATAATCTTGAGAGGATAAATATTGTATTCCCATTATTATTTGGTGATAATAGAGTTGTCGGTTTGCCCCGTCAATTTTCCCTTCTCATTGGAGGGTTTTACGACATTAAATAATTTCTGGTGTTATTTAAATTTCCGCACATATATTATTGTTTAATATATTGATTGCCTATTTTAATTACACGGGTATAGAAAAATTGATTAAATTCCCAACATTCTGCTCCGTCACCAGTCAATTTCCTTTTCCCGTTACCTCTCCCAACTCATTTCGGAAGAGACGAAAAAAGGATATTCCTTTCCTTAGCCACCACACCCCGCTTTAAGACTACCCCGATGCCTTCTCGATGAAAATTTTCCCTTACCCTTAGCCCTCTTTTTGTCCGCCACTACTACTACAACCCCCATTCCAGCTTCTTGCCCTTCGAATTATCTCTAGCTAACTTCTTTTCCTGGACCCCACCACCATTCCTCTGCTCCTAAACATATATACCACCCGAGTCCCTCTCATGAACTACCTCCCTCTCCCTCTGACTCTCCCCAATTATCCCTTGAACAGGCCCACTCCTCGCCCCCTGCTTTGTTCCTCCACCCTCGATCACTGTCCGAACCTTTTCCACCGCCACCCTACTGCTGCTGCTTGTCTTCGAACCAACCATTTCCTCCTTACGAAACCTCTTTTTGTCGGCCCCTTCTGGTCCATATCGGCGTGATGACGAGACCTAGTCTTAGGTGGCTGCGTGACTGCTTGAAGATACAAGAGGTCGCCATCTTGCATCCACGACTGTTTTCAGACATTGACCATAACGCCGTTCACCTGGCCTCGAAGATCTCACTGCCTCAACCGCACAATCACAAATTCGGTGCCCAATGTGACCACATACATAGTAAAAGTCAGGTAATTTTTCATATTGAAGTGGAACCGTGATCTCCTCACCTAATGACTCAATGTATAATTTCACAACGCGCCTTAGTAGTTTCCCGATATCAATCGGAAACCTAATTTGAGAGCTATTCCCATCTATATCAACCGCTAGGAGTTTTTTCAATTGATCTCCAATGGCCCTTAAACATGTCTCTGTCATACAAATCATGGGTAGGCAAAGCACATGAATCCAAAATGGGACGAAATTGAATTGCATCCGATCATAGTCGTAGTACCCGTTGGTTGGATTAATGATAAAATTGTTTGTTATACAACCATGGATCACCTCTCAGAACCTTGTTTTTATCCATGTCAGACTTAAATGAAAAGATGAACATGTTATTATTACCAGTGGATGTAGAAGCTGTTGGCCATTTTCTAGATTAAACGCAACACTAATTCTAGACCTTCCTTGTTCACACTCTTACTGCCTACCACCTTTCCCACCAGAGACGCTTTCATACGATCAATACCCTCACACACAGCTTCATTAGTAATAACCACTCGTAGAGTCTCCTCATCCTCAAGATGCAGCTCTGTACAACGTTTTGCAATCATCTCGGAGTCCGTACACAAAAGAACCATGACCAGAAACCCGAAATAGATCTCCACCGCCCACACAACGGAGGTGGAAGACACCGGCACGACGAGGGCTGGATGAAACCCTAATCTTACTCTAGAGAGAGAAAAAAAATAGGGCAATTTAGGAAGCTATGTTAATTGGAAAATATCTCAATATTCTACATGTACATGTACAAAAGTTACATCAGGTATGAGTAGAATCTTGAGCCGATGGATCTTGGACTGATGTATTAGAAGGTTGGCTGTTGTAGTAGACTGTTGAAACATGTCTTCCTCATCTCCTCAATCTCTTTATGAGTGTTTTCTCTCAACTCGTCCATCTCATTCTGATGTCTTTCGTCCTGTAACTCTTTGTCTTTGGTTAGTTCTTCCAGTTTCCTATTCAAAGATGCCAAGACTTGATTTGTGCTGGATCGAGAACGAGATGAGTTAATTAAGGAAGTGGCAACCTCTAAGTTTCCTAGGCCATATGCACGCTCACTGAAGCGGTGAGCCTTGAATTGTTGCTTGACTCCATACTTCAGTATCAAATACCGGGTGTGTTGATGTGTAGTCACCATATTTCTCAGTGAGACTGGCAGAGTTACTCTCCTGCATTAGTTATAAAATAAAAATGAATAAAAAGTATAAAGAATTAATATGTTAGTAAAAGGGCAACGCAATAGTAAAAATAAAAAAAGGTAAATAGTAATGAGAGTCAAGTTAATAGTGTATGTAAGAAAATAATTCACTCCACTACCACCAAAACCATTGTGCAATAACGACGTGTCTCATTTTCCAAAAAAAATCCCAACATAAAAGTTATTGAAGCACTTTATTACTATCATTCAATAAGCCCAGTATCCTCCCAATCGACCGTTAATGTTTTTAATGATATTATACAATTGTGAGTCCACTAAAGGCGGTATAACAACTTCAACACATAATTAATTGTATGTCATCGGCATTTGAGTGAGATTTCCAAAAGCTAAATTTTATTATTTTTAGAGAATACATATCAACAATGAAGGATTGTTTCATTGAAATTCTTTCATACCCTCCAAGACTTTTCATGCCCTCCAAAACTTACCTCCAGATAGCATTCTATTTTTGTCTTAAAATAATCAAACAAAGCACATTACATTTATCCTTTGAGTCTCATGTCATAAACATATTTCACCACTCATGCTCACATGGTATTTGTATCTCGAACTAAATGAAATTCTAAGCTTGGGACTAATAAACCACATACCTCAGGCTTAGAAAGATGCTTTCTTAGGTTTAAATTCAAGACAAGGCCGCCCCTGTGATTTCTAAGGCTTAATGCGCCCTTCGTAAAATAAGACCCGATCGCTTAGGAAAAACAGTTTTTCTAAGCAATAAATAAAACATATATAAAATGAAAAGTACAATAAGATTATATTGAACTTTAAATGTAAAACTAGATAACGAAAACAATTTATATTCTACAATATTACTATATTATCGCTAAAATGCATTACAATCATGTGCTAACAACTTACTGGAGTTTTTATTAAAGTCTCTATTTCCCTTTCTTTCTATTTACTTTTTTCATATTGAGATTCAAAAACCACCAACATGATATATAACTATTGATTCAATTGTTTTACAAGTTCCAATGAAAACAATTAAATAAAAATCAAATATTGGCCCTTAAGTACTAATATAATTAAGGCCATGACGAAGTTATTAATCAATACCTTATAATGCTTATCGCTATATATATCAGTGCAATCCAAAAATGAACCATTGTGTCAATATAGGCTTTAGGGTAATTCCATAATGCCTAAAAAAGAAATTCTAATGCCTAATTCCAAACTAAATGAAATGCACATATCAATTCCAATGTGACACAGAACCAGGTATCAATCTTTAATAGACAGTTTAATTAGTAATTCACAATCAATCTTACTGAGTTAAATACTACTCTACGATAGTGTATGGTAGGTCATTTATGAACAAAGCATGTGTAGGTTGACTGACATAAGCATTCTTAGACCTTGTATCCACAAAGTTGCCATCCTTTTTCTTGTGCGTATGGAGAAAAAGTTCTACCCCCATTGGTAGTACTTCATTATGATGATACGCCTACATATTTTATGAAAGTTTACATCATGTAAAAAATGCTTACCTTCCACAATTAAGGGAAAAAGATCATTATAAAATACTTAAAAATTATTACCCAACAATCCTGATGAACTGCATACGAGACCGAGCCACTAGTATGCTTGGATATTTCTCTAGTTGCCTACGATTTTCATTCCTCGGTGTTAAATACGTCGTAACAAGTATGCCAATCGTGCTCGAGCAACCACGAAGGCTAATGTGATTTACACTTCGACCAATTCACGTCAGAAAAAGCCAATGGACTCTAATGACTCAGTGACCTGGCTTTATCTGGGGCTTCGTACCATAGCTCACTTAGACGCTCCCTAAAATACCTTTATCCAAGCATCTTTTGCCTCTACATCTGAATGGCTAGGCCACAGATATTTTTCCTAGTAATATAACAAGGCAAGTTCATCAACCCATGTCAAAGAATTTCAAATTAGCTTTCACAAGGACATTATGTGGTAAAAGCTAATGTAATTATCTTGACTTTTTCCAGCATGCTGTTTTAGGTTTCAGATGGCGCATCATCCAATACAAGGTATGGACCACTGAGAAATCCCTGTAAAATTGCTATGGCTGATCTTGGTGGAGATGTCCTCAGGAATCTGTATAGATTTAAAAAAAAAATACAAAGGGAATAACATATTAAATCAAGGATCAAGAGTCTTAATTCAACATCGATTGTGCAATACAAAGTTTTGTCCTATTCATACATGCACAAATCATAGGAATAGAATTCAGATCTATTTACCTGCGGTCTTTAATGCGTAAAATTTCCCATCTAGACTCATCAACCCTGATTGGACGGTGTTTATCGCCCATATTCCTTGTAACATTTTCATTATTCACACTGAGTAACTCCTCCTACAACATTTCATTCTCAAGTGATGCGTCGAGGTCACCGAGACCCACTAGAGTTTCATCTGGCCCGTTATCTTCGCGGTTAGGCAAGTCATGTGAGGTTGAAGCCTTCCTCTTAGGCCTATTTATACATCTTCCTCTTGAGGCGGCCCGATGACTACTCATCCTGCACAACTTATTCATAAGACCAAGGAATTTCAAAGAGTATTTAATTACTTTCTATTGGAACTAAGTGGAAACATTTCTATTAAATAAACTCAAGTAATCTTTCAATTTTTAACAAACTCAGATTCTAACTTATGTTGACGAATCCTTTTCAATACCCAATTAAGCTTAGTGCTACATCTACAGAAAGATGGGTAAGAATTGGCACTTCTACAAAAATGACCTATTAATCATATATGTATTATGAATTTGCCTAAACTTTGTTGTGCTACCAAGTTGCTATTCTAAGTCGGCACTAAACTTCAATACAAACTGAACAGCAAAGATAATAAACTAAATACAAAGTGGGGGAAAACAATTTTTTCAAAATAACTTTGTTTCTTTTCTAAAAACTCTAATTAACAATAGTGGTTGAAACAAATCTATATATGCTTATTGGGGAATCAACAAAAATCCAAACGTACCTGAAAGAAAAGCTAATGAAAATGTCCTAATGGTCCATAAAATTTGGAATGAAGTTTACCTTGAAACATAAACAATAGAAAACAAAGTATTGGATAGAATTGGAAACAAAAAGAGAGAGAAAGAAAGTACTCATGAAATCACTTGTAACTTCTTAGAGTACAAGGATCCTGGATTTTTAATTTTAACATGAACATCATGAATTAACTCTATAGAAACCTTGCGAAAACTGGGTTCCGATTTACCTTTTATTGTTAACAAAATCCAGCTGCCAACAACGGAGAAAACCAGACATATTGTCCTACGAAAAATAAATTTTTTTTTTTGGTATTTGAGTTTGTAAACATTGAGAAAAAAATGAACATCAGAAGAAAAATTACAAGAACATAAGAATCATCTGCCTCTACCACTTGACAAATTTGATGTACTGAGAATGTAATACCACACAAAAATCATGATAGCACCATCGTTGGGAAAGTTAAACAAAAAAATAGGGAAACGAAGCTGAAAAAAGAGGAGGAACAAAGGGACTGTAGAGACAATACAACTACTTAATACGAGGTTCAAATTTAAAAAAAAAAAAAATTCGTTGCGAGTAAAAAATACCGTTTTCCCTTAGCTGTTCAAGGATCAATCCTCTTTCATTTCTACTTCTGCCAATGTCCGAAATAAGAATCATTTTAATTTCAAGAAAAATACTAGTTACCTTTGCAATCTTCCACACTAAGGATTTATCAATGTTTTTGCAAGGAAATGCATGTGGATGTACTAACTGGATCTATTTCTAAGATTGGGTCTTCTTTAAAATCATTTATTTCAGTAGTATCTTCATGCTTTTACTTGAAGTATGGATTTGGGTACTTGCTAAACTTGCCTGGTGGGAGGTTGTTTCATTTATTAATGCCTCTTTAATTTTTTCCTGAACTAGAATAGAATTTCCTTCATTATATTTAATAATCAGTACTTCTATCTTCATGCATTCTGTAGAATATTCTGTTAATCAATGAATTTTGTCTGTGGAAATTATGTTACAGATGAAAAAAAATTAACACCTATGAGCTCCAATATGCTTTAATATGTGTCACTATGAAGGAGTTACGAACACATATATTGTGATTAAAATTGTGAATTGTTTCAGATAACATTGTAAACTGAAGCATGGAAAAACAAAACCCTTTTTGAATTAACAGTTCTAGCAGAGCATATAACTGAGGGATTCTTGTTCCCGATTTTAAGTCACAAAGAGATTAAAAGGTAATAATGACTCACATATCGTTGCCAATAGAGAAGTAGATGTCGATTAGTAACTCCACTGACCTTTCTCACAAAGAAGAGACATTATATAAAGCATCAATTGCCGAACAACAGACAAAGTCATAGCTTTAGATACTGAACAGGGTAAAAGCATCAAACAAATGGCAGAAACGAGCAAAAGGATGTGATTATGTTGGGGAAATCAGACGAAACTAGTTGGCGCTTGACTCCAAATTGGCGTTCGGCTCTTCATCCAGCGTTAATCAGTCCTTTACTTTCTTTTTTATTTAGAGAGAAATTGGCCAAACTTAGGGTAACCAGTGAGAAGAGAACACTACAATCCATCGGTAGTCTTCTACGGACCAATTACGCCATCGATGATCACCGATGTTCAAAGCAAGCGCCGTTGACGATTTCCGATGACCAGGTGGCATCCGTCGGAAATCACCGATGGTCATTCATATCCGTTGGTAATGCTTTTCCCTATTTCAACCACCCAATTAATTTGGTAGTTGTATGCTCAGAACTATTACTGCAGTATGTAAAATATTTCCGATGGCTTCGCACGCCGTCAATAAAGTGTTGGTAGGTACCGACAGCTGTCTTTGAGCTGTCAGTGATAACCGATAGTCTAAATTGACCGTCGGTGATTACCAACGGTCTAAATTTTCCGTTGGTGATCACCGACGGACTGGCCGACGACCCTTCTCGCCTCGGTGGTTATACATGGGCAATCGCCTAAGGCTGACACAACTTTATGGCAATTGTTGAAATCAGCACTTTACCTGAAATTTGGCTGGTTAAATTGCTATTACATTTGACCTGTTCCATTCAATGTTGGATAGCAACTGTGATAATAGTATGGCTAGGCTGTAGGGCTTGTGGAATTGAATTAGTTACGTAGTAGTCATTTCCGAGGCTAAGGGGTAGTCACGTGAATGATCATATAGAAGTTTAATTTTTCAAGTCCTAACTCACTATCTATCATATGAACATGTAGAATTTCCCTACTAATAAGCGCTCTTGTAATATATTCCACACATTGAAATCATTTCTCCACAATTCGTTATCTATGTGCATATTTATGATTCCACAAAACAAGGTTTACCTCGTCCATCTCTATTGGCAGAAATCAATCGTTACGCGTAAAGGAGTTCTACCGTAGAAAGAAAGTAGTGAAACAAGAATTTACAAATCAAGAATGTAGTTTTGTTGTCTTCTTTTGCACTCAGGATATTTTTGACTGGAAGTATTTGTTTGTCACAGTATTGTATTTGGGCTGCAATAACCATTTGCATTACAAATTTATTGCATTAAAACATGTTGCTAGAGATGACAAGCCCGAGAGATTGCACAACTTATGGAAGGTTTTCTACATGATTATGCAATTGCTAACAGAATATTTTGTATTACTGGTGTTAACTTTCTCAATGATGTTAGTGTTTGCAGGCATTTACTGGAGTTTAGGAATCTCTAGTACAGCAGTTTTAGTAGACTGTTGCATTCTTATTGTGCATTTACTGCCCTAAATTCTGTGACAATATTTGCAATGCGTTTGCTGCAACCATTTATTAGGCAGATTGGAGCTGCCAAGCGTGAATGCCTTGATAATGATCATCAATTTCGTCTTATGTACCCATATACTTCAACAGACTTTTACACAAAAAAGTGGTTACGTGTGGACCTATCCTTATATAGAGGAGTTGGCGCAAGATTTTGAGCTGACATTGCGCCACCGAACCGTATTAATGTTACCTTTCTCGAAGCAATGGGCAGTACTAATCTCCAAATATCCCAATCTTGGTTCATGTGTAGCATGTTGTCATATCTTCTAAGTCACTTAGTACCTTTCTTCCGTGTACTTCAAGGGCATGTTGTCATATCTTCTAAGTCACTTAGTACCGTTCTTCTATGTACTTCAAGGGCAAGTTCCCTCATCCCAACTTATTGTCGAACAACTCTATGAAGTTGTCAATGTATTTGCTTTATTTAAAGATTCGGAAAGCGACTTCAACCCGATTTTGATCCAAATCCAAGAAAACTTTTTCAGTGTATTTAATGGCCTCCCTGTACTCTTTATTTTGGCTAGCTTCTTCAACCCATTGTATAAGATTCATGGAAGCATGTCGATGTTGACCTCCATGGCTGAATCGACAGGCCTCTTGTTTGATGACATCATCGAGGACAATGTTATAACCAAATTAATTGAATTATATAATTTGTATTCAGGCAATGCGTATGATGATATATAGATTCTGGAATTGATTGACTATTAAAATCAATTCACACAATGGGTTGAGTGGTGCATCGTAAACCCGATATGGTGGTGGAAAGGACACAAAGCGAGGTATTCAATTTTATCCCGTGTTACACGGGACATATTAACCTTGCTCGCGTCAATGCATGGCATAAACCACGAGCTTTGGAGGATGACCAAATGGAAAGAGGCAATGAGTCAGTAGATGTACAGGCATACCTTTGTGTCCAGCAATAGGCAGAGGGACCAACTCAATTACTTATGCTTCATGAATTCCAAAATTGTAACTTTTGTTTTAGCGATTGAGGTTATTTATCTCCTGTAGTTTCTTTGGTCGCAGGTTTTGCATAATTTGTAGCTTTTACTTGTATGTTTTCTTTGACTTTTTGAGAAGTAGTGCATGGTGGTTGTGCTCATGATTTTGTAGAAAAAAGTTTTTATGGCCTAAAGCAAGCACCAAGACAGTGGTATAAAAAATTTGATACTTTTATGACAAGTCAAGGATACACAAGGACCACTACAGATTTTTGTGTTTACTTTAGATTTTTTCAGGTGATAAATTCATTATTTTGCTGCTTTATGTTGATGACATACTTATAGTTGGCCAAGATGCAAGATTGATACAAAAATTGAAGGATTTCTTGGACAAGTCATTTGATATGAAAGATTCGGGGTCAGATTTTGGGCATGTAGATTATTCAAGACAAAAAATCTAAGAAGTTGTGGTCATCACCGGCACATTATATTGAGCGGGTACTTGAGAGGTTCGGCATGAAAAGGGCAAAGCCAGTTAGCTCACCCCTTAGAGCTCATTTTAAACTAACCAAGAAATCCAGTCCTTTGACTGATAAAGAAAAGAAGAAAATGGAGGCTATTCCTTATTCTTCAACTATTGGTAGTTTTATATGTGCTATGATTTGTACTTGTCTAGATATTGCATACGCAGTTGGTATGGCAAGCAGATTTCTGCCTAATACGGGCAAAGAGCATTGGAAAGTAGTAAAATGGATTATGTGGTACCTTAGAGGAACTTCTAATTTTTGTTTGGTCTTGGGGGAGCTCAACCAACTTCGATAAGGTATACATATGCAGTTATAGCAGGTGATCTTGACAGCAGAAAATCTATATCTAGGTACTTGTTTACTTTTGCAAGGAAAGCTGTTTCTTGACAGTCAAAATCGCAAAAATGTGTAGCTCTATTTACAACAGAGGCTGAGTATGTTGCTATCACTAAAACAGGAAAAAAGGTGATATGGTTGAAAAAATACTTTGAGGAGCTCAAGTTGAAACAAAGTGAGTACGTCATCTATTGTGATAATCAAAGTGCTCTTGAGTTGAATAAGAACTCTACATATCATCCTCGCACCAAACGCATTAACGTCAGGTGTCATTGGATTCATGAAGCAATCAATGAAAAGCTGCCACAGTTAGAAAAGATACACACTAACAAGAATATTGCTGGTATGTTGACAAAGGTGGTTGCTAAGTAGAAACTTAAGTTCTGTACCGGCTAAGCTGGTATACATTCCAAGTGATACACTTGAAGTTTGATATACCTCCCTCATGGATTGGAGGGAGGAGATTGTTGGGCTTAAAAGGTCCAGCCCATGACATTTACCCAGTTTAAACTCAAGATAAAAGTTGGAGGATGGGTCTTGCAATTTGGATTACAAATTGCAAGAGTTCTTTGGTGGTTGAATCAAAGATTGGAATTCTTGAGGAGTAGGAATTCCAAGGCAATTTTGAGTTATAAATATTGTTGACTTGTGGCTGCTGGAATAGATGCACGAAAACAGAGAAAAACATACACACTCATGCATTGGAAATTTGAGTGAATTAGGAGGAAAAAATTAGCCACGGTTCTTGCTACTTGGAAGAGTTTTTAGCGCTGAATCAGGTTTTCGTCTTTTTCAAGTGGTAGTTCTCTCCAAGTTAATTTTTGGAACGAGTCAGGTCATATTTTTTCATTGTCTCTTATAGTTGATTTATTTGGATTCCATATATTGTTATATGAGTAGATTGTGGTGTCAAGAATATTATTCTTGACAATATTGTGTGGTTGTGGTAGTGTATAACCACCTTTTGATTTAGGACAAGAATCTTGAGAAGTTAAATATTGTACTCCTTATTTGGTGATAGTGGATTGTCGGTTTGCCCCGTCGATTTTTCCTTCTGATTAGAGGGTTTTACGACGTAAAATAATTCTTGGTATTATTTAAGTTCCCGCACTTATATATTATTATTTGATATATTTGATATATCGATTACTTATTTTAGTCACCTAGGTTTAGAGAAATTGATTAAATTCCAAACACTTTGTTGAATGGTTGCCTTAGTATTGCGATATCGGCTAGACATTGCCCCTATGCCTCCTTGTTCATTAAAGATAAGGAGGATCGATTAGAGCTTATTGATTGTCTTTCCATATGTTAATTGTGACATCACCAAACTAAGTTTGGCATAGCCTCAACACCTTACTCTACTGAGACAATTTAAAGACAACTCTTCTAAATACTAGCTATATGAGATTTGATATTAAAATTGCAACAGCATGCCTTCCATTGGCCGTTTCACGTGGAGAAAGGAAGGCCCAAATACATCAAATTCCAATAGGCAATTGTGAGAAGATGATGACATCAAGTTTAATTTCCGAATCTCTATATTCTATGTAACGGTTCCTTCTGGATTACTGTTAGCATATACCTAATAAAGGGATCGATCATTGTGCTGATTGACCAATAAAAGGGCGTCTTCCTAGCAAAGAGAGTTATAAAAACCTCAAATCTCAACCTATTATGATTCTCAGCGTGGTTATTAACGAGTCACCAATTTAAGCACTCTTAATTGGAATATCAAATAACAATACGGAATTAATGAGAAATGTAGAGGGTGGTAATGAAATAATAAATGATGCGGAAAGCATCTCCTAAGCTGTCCCGCATCTAGTTTTATCAACTTCTCAATTAATTAGTCAACATATAATTATATGGTTCCTGAAACCAAATAATGTATATTTACATGTTTGAATAGCCGTAAGCAAAACATTAATTTCCCCATCACAATATGTAATAAAAAGTTGTAATATTTGTGCGTTGACGAATGAAAATAAACCGGCTAGAAATAAGAACTATTACTTCCCTGAATCTCATTTTTGTGACAGAAGTATCACTGAATCCTCTAGCCTCGCCGCTTTTGTTAGACGACCCGTTAGCAAACTCGTGCATAGGTGAGCACATCATCGTATCTGATTGATATGAATCAGATGTGGCTGACATGATTTGGTCGTAACTCCTGTATTAACCAATCTCGGAGGTGAGTGTATGATCAATAATTGATGACCAATTGGAGTACTTAGGATGAGTTACCCCGGGTGCTTTAAAAGTTCCAAGTCCGATGGAAGTTCTCTGCACACTCACAGGTCAGTCCATCTCACCATCAACCCGTAGCGCTGTAAACATGAGATTGTTGGGCTTCAAGAAATCTTGAAGTTAAATGTCCAAAGAAAAAAAACCCTCCCATGGCTTCTTCATCATCGTTCCCACATATAGCGCCAATGATGCAATCGTAAATTTTTGCGTGTCTCGCTCTAGAGGAGAGTGCTCTTTTTATAGGGTAGACATGGGCCGAGGGCTTTCATGGGCTTCTAGGGTTTAAGGGGGTTCTAGTATGTTCTCAAGGGTCATTTGTTTATGAGACGCCAGGTCGCTCGTTAGAAAGATTATAGTATCTGTCATAATTGTAGAAGAAAGGCAAGCAATAGAAACAAAGTATTAATACTAAAATTAGAATGACAGTGAGGCAAGCCATAGAAACAAAATATTAAGACTAAAATTAGAATGACAGTTAACACATTAAAGTCCCTTAATGAGAGGGAACAGAGATGGAACCCTTTTAGTACACAAGTATCAACCACTAACATATATACAACAATAAACACAAAAAGCATAAAAAGGAAAATAAAAAACAAATTCAGACTAGAATGAAAAAAAAAAATACCTTATTTGCTATGTAAATTAAGAATGAAGCCGAAATTCAGTATCAATATTGATGGTTGGATTGAGGGATTGAGGCAACAAACTCGGGCCCCCCATTATATTTTTATTCTTTTTTTGTGGTATCAATTTCTTTAGGTATATCTGCATTAGCAAAGAGTAATTTTCTTAATAATTGTTAGGTACGGTATTTATACATGTTTTGTTCACCCTTTCACTGTGGGCAGGGTTACATCGCTTATTTCTGATGTGGCGGTAACATGGCCAGACGTAGCACACACATAGCTACCGTGTGTGTCGACTATGTGTGTAATACGTCAGAAGTGGGCGGTATAACCCCGCCCACAGTGGGTGGCTGAATATTTCTCGTATTTATACAACCTATAACTGAATTTAACCCTTTTATCTATTTAACCCAATTGTAGACGACCGGTTAGGAAAAGATTGAATCGTCAATGTGGTGGGGGATAAAAAGAAAATGTCAAATAACAATTAAGAAGGTTATAAACGTAATTTAACTTAAAGAATATTAAAAAATGTGGTATAAGAGATAGAGTACTTATATTATATTACCACCACATTTTTTATTTATTTCACCACATTATAAATACACACCATTTAAAACATTTTTTTTATAACTCCACCATTATTTATTTTTTTTATATTCTACTTTCATCAACTTTCTTGACTTGATGCTTGAAATAAAAATAAATACTAATTTCTCTTAATTTATTTATCATGGGAGATTTTACATTTATATAATGATGTTTAATTTGTTTTGTTTGCATGAAATATACAACTGGTTGGTTCATATCATTCAATTACTACATTACATAAAAGTGTAGTGACCACGTTTAATCCTTGTGCTCTTTCTCTCTGCCCCCCCCCCCTCTAAACCCTTCTATAATGTTTCATCTTGTGTCAAATTTGATTTTATTGCTAAAGTGTTTATTTAAATTATTGTTGCCTTTACAAGCTACTGAATTAATATTATCTCCTTTGGATAGATATGGATGATAGATTTTTGTATTGTACTTTAATATTTATAAAATATTATTTATTATTAAATCTCTAATTTATTATACTCTCCATATTTTTCACGAGAGCAATTTTTTTTAAATACATCCCATTTATTGAGGTGATAATTATTCATGGCCTTTAAGGTTTGCCACATGTGTAATTAATTTTTACCATTATCTAGCTTATATCTTTAAACTTTTTCTGGTAGATTTACCCTTGCATCGTACAGGTGTGAATACTGGTATATCTAGTCTAACTTGATTTTCCCGCCTAAACTGCTGATGTCACTAATGATGTCATTTTCCTTTTTTTTTAGTTTTTTATTTTTTATTTTTTCTCTTGCCAACACACTTTTACCTTTCTCTTCCTTTTATTCTCTTCCTCAATAATCCTCAATCCCCATCTCAACATTTATTCAATTTATCTTTATAACAAACTTATCGTCTAGGTACACATCCGAGTTAATAACATTTTGAAGATCGCATTTTCCTTGACTGTCATATAGTTAATTGCGATCTACCCTTCCTTTCCTCATTTGAATTGTTGATTTTCATCTCCTATGTTTATTTTTTTATCTCTTTTTTAGTTTGATAGATTAAAAAATTTTTAAAAGTTACGGATATGTGGCATTAAATGACGAAATTTCATGTGCCTCTTTTTTCCTTTTTTATTTGGAGTATATTTATGCTGAATTCTATATAACTGTAGAAATTCAAAGACTATTTGTTCACAAGCTGATCTTCTTCTGTGAATGCAATATTTTACTAATAATATTATTACATAAAAATTAATATTAATAATTATTAATTAATTAACAATATTGAATATTAATTGCATCAATATTTTATCACTAATGGCACTCAAGGTGTATATGTTGAGGACCGTTAATAAATTTATATATATCTCCAATCTTCATCTTAACGTTCATTCAATTTATCTTTACAACAAACTCTCCCAATTTTCTAAAATGTGTTTTCTTTCGTTTCCAACATCAAGTCGTCTAGGTATAAATCTGAGCAAATAACATTTAGAAGGTCTCATTTTCTTTGATTGTCATGTAATTAATTATATTCTTCCCTTGCCTTCCTCCTTCGAATAATTAATTTACATCTTCTCAGTTGATTTTTTTATCTCTTTTTAAGTTTGGTAAATTAAAAAATATTCAAAAGTTACGGATATGTGGCATTAAATGGTGAAATTTCATCTGACTCTTTTTTTCTTTTAATTTAGGGTATATTTATGCTGAATTCTATATATATACAGAAATTCAAAGACTATTTGTTCATAAGATGATCTTTTTTTGCGAATGCAATATTTTACTAATAATATTATTACGTAAAAATTAATATTAATAATTATTAATTAATTAACAGTCTTGAATATTAATTGCATCAACATTTTATCACTAATAGCACCCAAATTGTACATATTGAGGACCGTCAATAAATTCATATAGACTCCCCATCTCGATTATTTAATCACATTTATTTTTTCACAAGGATTAAGAAATGTGTGTTAAAAAAACACATTTTGTGATTTGTGTACCTAATTTATCCATATTTAATTAGTAAAATTTAAAATTAATAGTAATTAAAGTATTAAATATGGTTATATTTGTAAAAAATACAAATTAGACATTTTAATATAGAAAGTGACCATATATTTGGTACATCTCAAAAAGAAAAATGGGACCAAATAGTTGGGATGAAAGGAGTAAATAATTAAATTTTCTTTCCTTTTCAAGTATTTAATTTACTTTAGTAATGTTACTCTATTAAATAACTACTCATATCGTGCTGTGAATTTTTTATAGACTATCTAAACGAATTCCGTTTTGACACAAGATCATTCCATTATGAGAAAGTACTAATTTATTGTCATACAATCAAAATTTACTCCCACACGACTATGCTTTGATGTCTTAATATCCATTATTTCTTTTATAAATTCTTAGCTGAATTTGCAGCTGCGAATATATTGAATATTGAGAATAGACCTATTCTACTGAGGCCTATGTACAAGACGAAAGAAGACTATATATGGAACGTTGATTATTACGTAAATTGTGGAATGAATATGAATTGTTTTTCAATATAAGTATATTAGATTAGTGCTCCCATTGATGCTATTTCCTCAATTAGTACACACTTTGTGTTTTTACATTTTTAGAATATATTCAACTATTGTAAATTCATTAAAAAACATTTACATAGTTAAATTTCAAACTTTTTTTTCTACCCGTGCATCGCACGGGTGTTGTACTAGTATATATAGTAAGAGAAAGGTGGCTTTTCCCACTACTTTTTGGCTCTCTAGGGTTTCTGGTCTGTAAGGTTTCTAGTTCTATAAGATTTTTGGTTATAACATTTAATTCTTTTTTTGTATTTTTACTTTTATCTTTTTTTTTCTGGAGAATGTTATACTAATTTTTTAAATAATATTTATTTTTTCCTTTATTAACATATATCTGATTCTCAATTCACGGTGTTTTTTTAGCCAAATATTTTGAATTAGGGATCTGTCACTTATAAAATTGAATACAAAATTTATTAAGAGTTTTATTTCAAAAAAAGCATATAGTAATTTTTATGATTCGAAAACCCAAGCATAGCACGTCTCTAAACTAATAAATTTCTAAAAATCTGTAACATTAATTGTAAATTTCAATTTTAAATAATTTTTTAAGAAATTTTTATATGGTTATTGTAGTACAATAATCAACTGATTTTTTTAAAAATTATAGTACTCTAATTTGTCGATTCTATGATTAAATTGGAACTTTTTTATAATCTAAGTCTTGCCGTATTTAGAGCTAGATTATTTATTTGGGAGATGGACCGAATATTGATGCCGTTGCATTGTAATAGTTGTTCAACAATTTTTATTAAATACTTTATTTTTATTGAATCACCTCAATTAATTTTTATTTATATATATAATTAACTGGTGCTGTAATTCAAACAATTGCTACGGCAATTATGTTTCTTATATTCTAGACAGGAGGTCCTAGATTGAAACACACCCGCCCCTCCACTTCCCTACACCAACAGTATAAAAAAAAGAAGAATTAACTGTTACAAAAAGCGTTACTGACAAATAAATTCAAATATAATAGAATGTTTATAAAAACTTATGTTTTATAATATTAATATATGACTCAACTATCTGTATTAATAATTTATATTAAATTTTTGTATAAAAATTCATTGACATTTATTATGAGAGTAATTATAAGGAGAAATATTTATTTGACATGAATAACTGATATTCTCTCTCGCCCCCTATACGCACTGTATGCAAAAAAAAAAAAAGAAATTAACTAATGCAAAAAGTATTACCAACAAATAAATAAATCTAAATATGATAGAATAGTTATAAAAACTTATATGTCATAATGCTAACATATGACTAAACTGGCTATATTAATAATTTATTAAAATTTTATAAGAAAATTTATTAACATTTATTGTTAGAGTAATTATAACTAGACATGTTTATCTAATATAAATAACTGATATTTGTTAGTTGGCAAACGTGAATTGGTTGTTTACATGCAAGTGGTGAATTTGAAGACCCACGGTCATCAAATACATGGTTTACAGCTAAACATATTACTTTTTCATGCCAAATAAATATGTCTTTTTAAAATTACTATTGTTATTATTACTTTTAGATCCCGTGCAACGCACTGGTGAGAATTCTAGTGAGAAATAAAAGGCATAGTGTCAATATAGTAATTACCATATATATATATATATATATCAACACATACACACACATATATATTCTATAGATAAAGTGATTTATAGATTATCTTTTATTTAAAATAAAAACCAGGTTAAAAGTAAAAATAATCTAGCACCATATATATGACAACTCGCTTTGCTATTTGTAAAGTTCAACTTTTACCCATCAAGTCAAAGGGGTCATAGTTAGATCAATGTCAAATCTAGACTAAGTTGTATTAATTTAATTTTTGGGGCTACTATTTAAGTAATTAAATAAGTTTGGGTTTGTTATGGAATTATATTATATGTTTCGGACTTAAATGAAGCAAAGCAAGGAGTTGGAGGACTCTGGGTGCAAATTTTCCTAATTATCTAGATAATTCTCTTAATTTGAGCCATTTTTCATACAGAGAGAGAGAGGGGGAGTTCGAGAGAGAGAGAGAGAGAGAGAGAGAGAGAGAGAGAGAGGTAGTGGGAAGCAGAGAAATGGAGCCAAAAAAAGGGCGAAAGGAGAAGTTAGCCATGATATCTTTGAAGTGGAGTCTCGATCAACTTGAGTTTTATAGTTTTATCTTAGTTCACGTGGTAGGTAGAGCTTTGATTCCGTACTACGTTTATTTGGGGTTTTTGATATAATGGCTTGATGTAATGAATCTTAAAGATGGAAAATGATGAGTTTGTTGATATAAATTAGATGTATTTGAATTTCTTGAAGCATAGGCATGGTGTGAGATTTTTGGGTTTAAAGTTAATGAGGATAAAATTAAGGAATTTTTATAGAATTGAGTACTTGGTTATGATTTAGTCTCCCTATAAGTTTAGATAGCAAGAAGTTATTATTGTCTATGAAAATAGGATCATACAAGACTTAGCTTAGAATTATGTAGAGTAAGTATATGAAATTATGGTTTAAAAATGAACAATGAAAGCTGAAATTCTTGAAGGAGGCATTCTTTGGGACTTTGAAGTGAATTCTTTAGTGTTTTGTTAAATTAAATGAAGCTTTTGGGTTAATTGGAAAAAGGAAAGCCATGTCTTTAATAAAAAAGAAGAGAAGCATTAGAGGTTAGTATGGAATTTGAGGAAGCCGCGCATTTATGTATGAGTTTAATAAAAGAAATTAAGGTTGGAATTCGATTATGCAAGGTTGGTTCTGCCCATCAATTTTAGAAGGTCATAACTGATAGTATATGTTGAATTTTAGCAAGAAACAAGTTGGAAAATGATCTTCTATGCGTTGTATATCGTCTGGAATTTGAACGACACTATTTGGAGACCGGTAGGAGTTTTATTGACATATTTTGTGAGAGTGGTCAGGGCTGACCTAAGAACTGATTTTTGGGAGGCGAAGAAATATTTTGGTGTTCCTAACTTATTTTTCTTGAATTCAATTTCATATATGATGAACTTATATAAGTGTTCTACCTTATGGGAGAATTTCATAAACATATGACACAGTTCTTGAGTATAAAATGGTTTTAAATATGCACTGCCCAAACAGGAAAACTCAATCCTTGTTGAAGAGTGAATTGAGTCTTGAATTCAATAAGTGGTGCACATATTTGATAGAAGAGTTTAGTAAAGAGTCGAAATGATGGCTAGTGGGTTATTTCCATGATAGCATAATCTTTAACAATTAATATTGAGCTTCTAATTTAATATAAAGTGATAAAATGATTACTTAAAACTAGAAAGAACTTGATGTAAGTAGAATTTTTATACAATGTTGCAGGAAATGATAAAGATTAAAGGGGAATGAGACGCAAAAGGAGTTACATTGCTACTTAGCTGATGAGTGGAGCCTTTCTTCTTCTTTTCTTCCAAAATGAAACATGTCATGCTTTGACTTCATAGAAACTTGCAATGTTTTCTGATGAATGTATTTCTATGAACTTTCAAAGGCTGATGATTCTTCGAAAACTTACGCGGATTTCTCTTGGAAAAGTTTATGTGGAGTTTTATGCAAACATGATGCCATGATTTTTAGAGAAAATGTATGTGGTTTATCATGCTTCACGATTTTTAGAGAAATGTTTGATTTGAGAAATGTTTGATTTGAAGTATGATTTATGATTTATATCAAATGTTATGAATATGCCGCCTAGGGGCGAAGGGGCCTATATGGCTCATGCTGCCAACATGATTTGCTGCCTACGGGTGAACGAGCCTATGACCCAAGCTAGTGTCTATGCGCATATGACAAAAAATGAATATGATTACATGATGACATGAGCTTATGGATACTCTTTGGGGTGAAATTTATGATGAATATTAAATAAAATGATGTTATGATGTGTTCCAACATGTAATAATTTTATCAATGTTGATGTTATGCTGAGATTTTAGTTTCAAATTATGAAAGTCTATGATTGGATTTTTCATTTTATTCGCGATTTTCAAAAGACATGTTTTGACTTCTCAAGGCAAGTTTATTTAAAAACTCCACTCACGAGGCTAGTTAGATCATATATTTTCCTAATTGATTTCCTTTCTATGTAACAATTGAAGTTTGGGCATTGCATTATGGTCGAGCATGCTATTTCAAGAATTCAAGCCACTACATAGGGATTGTTATGGATTTGTTTTCATTATGAATTATAGGCTTTGAAACGGTTAACTTACTAGTATGTATTAGGTGTTCTCATGCGAATTACACTCAGATGAGTATATTTATTTAATTATGAGGTGATGTTACTTATAATGAGAATAATTAGATTGTGAGGTGTTGATATTGGGTAATTGTACAATTAGGTTTTGCTAGCAAGCTAGGGAAGGTATTTCCATAATTTATCTAGAAGAATTAACATGTTCACTAGCCTTGAAGGTAATTCTAGCTTCTAGTTGAAATTTATCGTCGACGCACATCACACTTCAAGTAAGTTAAAGGTACTAGGAATGGGGCGTGTCAATATATGACACCATATGGGGTCACATGTGGCCTGGTATCGGGACATGCCACTTAGTCATATGACATTATATGGTACCAACTTTTTGTCAAACAATAGTCCTGTGATGGGTGACCTAGTAAAAAAAAATCTTTGTGTTATGTATATTTGAGTATTAAAAAAATTGCATATTCGTTCGGAGCCTTTTCTTTTCTTTTTTCACCTTTCTAGTGTGGCAATTTAATTATCTAAATAAAAGTGAGCTAGTATGATATGATGGCCATCAGAAGCAGAGCTACAGCATGGTGGGAGAGGCAATCACCCTGCAACATTAACCAACACCCTAACGTCCGCCATTGCAATTTTCACTGTAGGTATAGTAATAGGTACTTGTAATATTGATCACATTTGCATTTTGAATAGGAATGACAATTTCATACCCGGTACCCGAAACCTGCAACTTTGGTTGTAGGTATAGTAACAGATGCTCGTAATATTGATCACATTTGCGTTGTGAATAGAAATGAAAATTTTATAGCCTATGCCCAAAACCCGCGGGGACCCTCCCCAATTAGGATGGGTACGGGGCAAAGACTTTCACCCTGAATTCTTAAGGGTAAGGATAGGTAGTGGCCGCAACCCAAAAGTCTTCTCTCTCTCTTTTTTGTTTTTTAAAAATTTGATATAAACCATGAGCTAGTGAAGAGTCGACCTATAATAGTCAAGGTTAAAGCAACAAGCCTTGACCACTTTGTCCAGCCCTTTTCTTTTTTGTTACATTTTTATATTAGCTAACTTTTACTCTGTAAATTAAAATTTGGGTTTACTTAAAATATCAAAATTAAATCAAGTCAAACACTATTTTGTAAACCAAAATTATTTAATTTTATATAATTTTGTTAACTATTAAGAGTATTCATGTTTTGACGAGGTTGTTGTTATTTGAAGGGTTTTTTTTATGCAGTTTACATTTTTTTAATTTTTCAATTTTTTTTAATTTTCAAAACAGGACGAGTAACGGGTATTTTTCTCGTACTCATCCCATACAAGGGTGACATACCCACCCCTTTGCTATTCTTAATTTTGAAGCTAAGGGTTTTATTGACAGGCTAAGTTAGGGTTTAACATGGTAACAAGGAGGTAATATGACTTTTACGGGCTTGCTGGATGTGTGCTTCTTGTCTTGTTAGGCTTATTTTGTTAGTTATTATATATGGCTCAAAATTGTTTTATGTTTAGGGAAAGGGGGAGTGAGAGTCAAAGTCTATCAACTAATTTCACCTAGATATAAATATCGATTAATTAGGCATTTCAGGCCTTTTTAAGGCTCATTTATGTTTTCCCTGATCCGTTGGCCCTTTTTGCAAATTTCAAGTGCTATATAATATTTAAGGGGAAAAAATATTCTACAGAATTTTTGAAACCAAAACCCCAAATCATTGTCTGTGTTTGTTCTCTCTCAGTCTTCTTTGCGAGTTCAATTTTGGCCTTTTTTCTCTGGAATCATTATCTAAGTTGTTTTTCCTGATCTTGTTTGCAGATGTTTGTTGCTTCCATCATCTTCTTAGAATGGTTCAAACTCGAAGAAGTTTTCCACTTGCTACGCCGGCCAAGCCAGCAGAGTGTGCTTCTGTTGAGTCCGTGAGTGCTAGTCTGTGAAAAAAGGTGTCGAAGAAGAAGAAGAATACTTTCAGTCCTTTGAAGAAGACAGCTGGTGCTGCTCAGCAAAAGAATGGTGTTATTTCTTCTAAAGCGGCTAGGGTTCAATCTTCTACTGTTCAGGTTGTTTTATTGCTCATTTTGTTGTTGTTTTTGTTTACTGGTTATTTTTTCTACGATTATTTTTTATTTTATTTGTTTCATTTGCTGTCTATATTTGTTCTCTTTTTAGCCATAATGTCATGTCTGCAGCATTGTTATTTGCTCTGTTTTGTTTGGATGCTTTATCTGGCAGTGTAATTTGTTGTGTTGCTTTTGTTTAATATTTATTTTTATCGAATGTTCTTTTCCATGTATTTTGTAGTAATTTAATTTTAGGTTTTTACTAGTTTTTGAATATATTTTTATATGTGAAGTTGTGTTTTTTGACATGTTTACTGCTTTGTTTTATATTTTTTTTTTGTCTACTTAGTTTTGGTTTTTATTTTTTTGACTGATTGTAGCTTTTTGTTTTTATTTGTTGTTTATATATATGTATTACTGGTTGTTCATTTCTGTTTTATTTATTTTTTTGGTGTTTTTAATTTTTAGATTTTTTTATTGTTTCTGTATCTTGTTCTTTATATTGCCGCTGTGAAGTTGCTTTTCTTTCTTATTTGTTGCATACATGTTTACTGTTTTATTTATTTTTTAGGATTGGCATTTTCGGTTGCATCTGAGCCTCTGATTCAGTGTAGAATGACTATGAAATCAAGTCACAGTGTCATCCATGATGTTTTAAGCCACTTAAATGCTGAGCAGCGCAGCTTGTTTGGTGGTACATGCTTTAGGTACTATCTGGAGTACAATGAAATTGTATTCCAGTCATAGTCCAGAATGCCCTACTACGTGTGGTTAAGCTGCCAAATCAGGATGAGATGTGGTTTCTCATAAGTGGTAAATATCTTCGTTTTTCTATTGTTGAGTTTGCGATGGTGACAGGTTTGCTTTAGGTATTATCGGTCTCACAGTTCAGATTTTAAGGATAGGTTTTTCCCTTCTATTTCTACTGTTTCAAATTCTGATATTCATACTCTTTTTTTTTTCATCTTGATATGGATTTGAAGGATGTGTACACTGATCATGTCAAGATTTGTATTTTGTATATGTTGACTTTTTACTTTCATCCTACTACTTACAAGAGGAATATCGACCACTATATTTTTGTGTTGGTTGATGAATGGAGTGTAATGGAGAGGTTTGTCAGGGTAAGCAGATGTTTTCTTGACTATTGGCCCAGTTGAAAAGAGGGTTGCAAGATCAGGACAAGGAAACGTATAGACTGTCTAGTTTTTTACTTGCCTTCCAGGTGTGGTTGTATGAGTGCATACCTGCTTTTACGGGTAAGATTTATATTCGTACTCATACTGGTGTGCCTTGTATTATGAATTGGAGTGCAACTGATTCTTTGAGGTCTCCTGAACTGAATGATGATATTTTCTGTAATTCTTTCTGTAAGTTGTTCTGTTTTTATTCTTGTTTTTTGTTTCATGCCATTTTCAATTTTTTTGTTTAACATATTTTTTGTATTTTTCCAGGTTGTGGTTGAGAACATATTTCCAACTAAAGAGGAAGTCAGTCTTCCATATAGGGCTGGTCTTGAGGTTGTTGTTCCTGCTCAACTAACAATTGAGATACCAAATTAGGAGCAGTTGAAGAAAGTTGTGGAAGCAGTATCAGATAGTGATGATGTTTATAAGAGTTCTTCCGACTCTAATGATTTTGACGACATTTCACAGGCCGTTCAGCAGGGTTGATGGCCGATAGTAAAGGCTGTTGAGAAGCCTTCAGTGTGGGGAAAGTGTACTAGAGGTTCGCCATCTGAAGTTGCTAGTGAAGATGTTGGAAACCGTGGCTAGAGGTCCATATTTGAATAAGTTTATTTATCTGATTCCATATGTGTTCAAATGTTGTTTTTAATGTTGTTTTTAATGTTGTTTCAGTTATTTTTCGTTTCTGCTGTATTTGCTATCGCTATATGTTTTATGTATTTGTTATGTTCTTTTTTGTGTTTTTGTTAAGCTAACTCTATTGATGCGTTTAAAGAAAAGATTGATTAGCTACAGTCTGAATTGAATAGTTTGAAGTTTGAGTTGTCAAAAGCTCATAGAGCTAATGCTAGACGTGTGCATATTCATGATCTTGTTGCTAAAATGAAGTCAATGAAGTCTGTTATTGACTCTTTAAAAAGTGGTAGTCAATATGCTGGTGATGATGGTCCTAGGATGTCATTACAGTTTTCTTCACTGGAAGATGCTGTTACGCTATGGGAAAAAAGTTTGATTGTTTTCAAATAAGACTAGGTCTTTGCTGTAAACAATTGTTGAAGCTCAGTCTGATTTGAAGTCTAAAGTTTCAGAGCTGAAAAGCCATATAACTTGTTTTGATGTCAATTTTAAGGAGCTGATTGCTGATGCTATTCGGCAAGTGACTGATATGGGTCCTGGAAAGAGTCATATATCTGGTACTGTCCAGGTTGATTCTATTTCTCGTAAAGCTGCCGTAGATGATGAGGTAATGTCTTATATGAAATTCATATATTCTGTTCATTTTTCCTTATTTTATTTTTTGATTATTTTTTTGTTTTTTGCTGTTGTATTTCCTAATTCTTTATTTCCCCCTTTCAATTGATTATAGCATTTAGATAGAGATGATGCTAAGATTGGTGAGGGTGGTGAGGATGATACTAAAGGAGGTAACTGTGATGTTGGTAATGAGGTGGTCTGTCATTTGTTTGTTTTATTTTGAACTTTTTTTTTTGATATTTTTGTGAATTTTTTATTTCTGTGACTATATTGAAGCGTCTGAGCAAAGTTGAGTCTGTTAAGGATGAAAAGGTGGTTGATAGGAGTGATTGTGATGTTGTTAATAAGGTAGTATTCGATATTTGTTTTTGCATTTTTAATTGTTTTATGTTTTGCATTTTTTTATATTGTTGTTTATTTGTGCTGAAATTGAAGGTGCTGGAGGAAGTTGATGATATAGAGAAAGACTTTGAAGTTTATAACGATGATGGTACGCGTGTTGAGGCTACTTCTACTCCCGTTTTGGGTAGTCTATCATTTGATTAGCAGTTTAGCTTACGTCCCGTGCAACAACCAACTGCTCCATTATATGTCAATTCAGTATTTAAAGATGTTTTCATTCGTGATGATGCGTTTTTTTCTCAAGAAAAAGTTCAAAGGCAGGTTGATGCTGCAACTGATGCTGCAACAAATTCATCTATGCAGAAAATAGATAAGGTATTTTTTATTTTAAAAGATATTTTATTTTTTTAAGGTTTTTTTCACTGTATGAATGAATTTTTTTAAATTTAATTACAGTTTCCTTTGTTTTATAAAATATTTTTAATTATAGAATGATAATATTCTTGCTGATGAGAATGTCCAAAGGTAGCTGGATACTGTTGCTGCTTGTAGCATTTTAATGGAGAAGAGGAATGATGTAACTTTTACAAGTTTTGATTGTTTTGTTTTTGTTGTTTATATTTTTTTAATTATGTTTTATCTACTACTTTAATTGTTTGTTTCTATATGTAGGTTGCAATTAAACAGAATGCGGGAAATGGGTTATTATATCGATATCAGGTATCTACATCTTTAGAGATGAAGATTCAGGTGAGTCTTTGTTTTTTGTTTTTTGCTTGTCTATTTTTAATTTGTTATTTTTTGGGGACAAAAAAAAATTAATTTTTTTGTTGCATAGACGAGTTTGTGGTATGTACTAATATTATCGTTAATTTTAAATAGCATGAGATTGTAGAAACTCCATTCCCCTCCCAAAAAAGTTGTGATAACTAATACTAATGATGTTAATTTGAAGAGACCACATAAGCCAGGGAAGCTATTGTTGTCGTCTTTTATTCCAAATGATATGCTATCTTGTGGAAAGATTAAGAGTGATGGTGATGTTTTTCTTTTTTGAAAAGAGGACATGGCACCTGCTGATAAAAAGCAATTATAGGAGTTTGATCCCTAGTTCAAGTTTGGGTATAAACCAAAACAAAAATTAGTGTTGTCTCTATTGTAGTTTTTTCTTTTTTGTGGTTATTTCTTATTGTTTTGGTTATTTACTGAAGTTTATTATATTTGCATAAAGAAATTTTGTCACATTACTGATGTAATAAATCTGCCTTTTGATTTTCATATTACCACGGCTAGTAGCAGGATGTGGTGGTATATTTTGATTGATGTTGGTATATCTCTACCTGTTTATTATATTTTATAATTTTTGATTTGTTCTATTATTGTGTTTATCAGTCACATTGCATTATTTGACAATTGTTTTTTCTTATTTTGCATCATTGCAGCATATTGATGTCTATTTCTACTTTTTGCGGCAGTTGGCGAGGCTTAGTTCGAAGGTTGAGATGAGGGCTATAACTATTGATTCTATTTTTGTGCATCTGATGTACAAGGATTATCAGAAGTTGTTAGATGATCCATCATTAATTAGTGCAAAACATCCACTCGTTGGCCATATTAGTGGAGGGAAGCTAGATCTCAGCACAAGTTAGAGATATATTAACCACGTGCTGCTTCCTGTACTTATGCGATCAACTCCACACTAGATTTTGTTGCATTTTGATATTCAGAAGTACAGTGGACTTGTCTACAATTCCAGTTCTTCAAGTTCACACTGTAAGGAAACATAAGAGCGGGTGGGTTTGTGTTGCAAAGTGTTGCCTTATTTGATGCCACGTGTTGGTTTTTAGGGTTTAGATAAGGTTGGAGACAAGTCACATTTGAGGAAGATTGGTATGGAGTTTGTAACCAACCTACCCTAATAAAATAATAGGTATGTTGTTGAGTATTTTAATTTATGTTGCTTGGTGATCTTTGAGTAATGATAAGATGTTTTGATTTTTTTCATTTTTATACTTTTTTGTGGTCACGATTGTGGGTTGTTTGTGATCAAGTATGTTGAGTATCTATTGTACAATTGCCTTTAGATAATGCCTAAAAAGTTTAACTCAACAACTGCTCGGTTGAATTTGGCTGCGAAGTTGTTTAGTTATGTGAAGGGATTAGTTGGTTCTTAGTTAATTTTTGGTGTATTCTACTAGGTGGATAATTTCAGAATGATATTAAACATTTTAAGTAGTTCTATAAGGATGGTATTTTATCTGATCAAAATTGTAAACAAATTTTAGATTTACGAGTTTGTTTTATAACGATGTTTATATATGCTGTTTCTTTTCTATTTTTCACTATGTTGTATTGATTGGTTGATTTGGTGATTAAGTTTTGACTTATGTTGTTATTTATTAGTGCATGTGATATTGTATGCCAACTGTTTTTCAGTGTTGTAAGTAATGTGTTTTTGATATGTAACTAATACAGTTGTATGCTATTGAGTTGTATCAGTACAGTTTGTGACCTAATGATATGAAACATATTTGTTACAGCATATGTTATGTGTGGTTATGACTGTAAATAAGCTCTTTCCAACTGAAAGGAAGAGGCCACTCATTTATTTGTGTTTGCGTTGTTAGTGTATTGATGTGTTTTCATTGTTTTGTTTATATTCTTGTTTTGTTGATCTATTTTGGTAACAGTTTATGTTGTGTGTGGTTGTGACTGTAAATGAGGTATTTGCAACTTAAAGGAAAAGATTATTCATTTATGTTGAGGTGTTGTTGTGTTGTGATGTGCGTCAGGTGGTATTTGTTTTGATATTTTTGGGATGTGTGCTAGAAGTTGTTATGTTTTGTTTTTGGTTTTCCAAATTTGACATATATGTGCGGCTTAAACATATGAAACATTTTTGTAAGCGAATATGTTTTGTTCAACTGTAACTGTAAATTGATCTGTTTTCAAATTAAAAGAAATGTGTTTTAATTGTTTTTCTTTGTGTTCTTATTTCCTTTTTCTATTTTCTGGTAACAATACATGTTGTCCATGCCTGTGACTAGAATTGAGGTGTTTGCAACTGAAGTAAAATGTTTATTCATTTATTTTTTGTTTGTATTTTTGGTGTGTTTATGTGTTGTACTTCTAGGTTGTGTGTGAGGTTGTAATTGTTTCGATGTATGTAGTCTATTTGCTAGTGGATGTATGTGTTTTCCCTCCAAAATTTTGATTTGCATGTATTTAGTTTAGACACATGAAACATATTTTAAACAAATATTTTTTGTGTGACTGTGACTGTAAACTATTCTGTTTTCAAATTTTGATCTGTCTTCAAATGAAATGAAAAGTGTTTTCATTATTTTTCTTTTGTGTTCTTGTTTTTTTGATATGTTTCTTGGTAACATTATATGTTGTATGTGCCTGTAACTGGAATTTAAGTGTTTGCAACTGAAACAAAAAGTCTATTCATTTATTGTTTGTTTGTATTTTTGACGTGTTGTGCTGTTGTGATGTGTATGGGATTGTAATTATTTCGATATATGTGGTCTGTTTGCTAGTATGTGAATGCAATTTTTTCCTTTTTTTCTCTTTTTTTTCCAAATTTGATTTGTATGTGTTTGGTTTAAAAGCATGAAACATATTTGGAAGCGAATATGGTTTGTGTGACTGTGACTGCAAATTGATCTGTTTTCAGATAAAAGAAGAAGCGATTTCATTGTTTCTATTTGTGTTTGTGTTTTCTTGATTTGTTTTTTATAACATATATGTTATCTGTGTTTGTGACTGGAATTGAGGTGCTTGCAACTGAAAAAAAAAGTTTGTTTCATTTGTTGTATGTTTGTGTTTTTGGTTTGTTATACAGTTGTGATGTGTGTGAATTTGTAATTGCTTGGATGTATGTGGTCTATTTTGCTAGTAGTCATATGTGTTTTTTGTTTTCTTTTTTTTGGTTTATTTTTCCGAATATGACTTATGTGTTTAAGTCAAACATATGAAACATGTTTGTGAGTTTGTAAATAAAATGATAAGTGTTCTTATTTTTTTTTTTTTTGGTATCAGCTTATGATTGCAAATGAGGTGTTTCTAACTAAAAGAAGGAAAAATGTTGTCATTGTTTTATTTGTTTGCAAATAAAAGGATATGTTGTAGTGTTGTGATTTTTGTGATGTGGTATTGTTTTGGGTATGTGTGCCAGTAGTTTTTTTTCCCCTCCAAATATGGCTTGTGTGTTTTACATAAACGCATGAAACATATTTGTAATACAATGTGCTTTGTGTGACTGTTGCTGGAACTGATGATATCACTTAAAAGAGACAGTTAAGATTATGATATGTAATCATGAGAATAACCTGTTCATTTGTGGGAAATGATTTATTCATTCAATAACTACTTTGTTTGTTCTTTCTATAAAACTTGTTGATGTTTTCTCATACAGATGGAGTTACAGACATGATGAAGCAATTATAAACATATATACATTTATTTCAAATTATTAAATTTAACTATCACAAGA
>CAVNYN010258892.1:0-25302 GCA_963692815.1 Nyctanthes arbor-tristis
CGACGCTCTTCCGATCTCTATATAATTATCATTTGTTCCAAAATATTTTAGCACTACTATTAAAAATCCACTTTCTTTCGTGAAGAATTTTTGAAATGATTGTATGTAATAAAATTATTCAATAATCCATTGTATACTACTTTTTTAATAGAAACCAATTTTATTAATAGATACATCTTTTTCTATTATGTTAACATATGGCCCTGTGTCAACAGAGACCACTAGTGTTAACAGAGACCATTTTCAACAGAGACTGCTTTTGTTAATAGAGATCACTTTTGTTAACATATGCCTCTTATCAACATAAACCAATTTTTTTAATAAAGACCACTTTTATTAATAGATACATCTTTTTTCAATTATGTTAGCATATGCCTCTTGACAATAGAGGCAACTTGTGTTAATAGAGACTGTTTTTGTTAACAGAGGCCACTTTTGTTAATATATGCCTCTTATCAACAGAGTCCACTTTTTTAATAGAGACCGCTTTTATTAATAGGTACATTTTTTTCTATTATGTTAACATATGCCTTTTGTCAACAAAGATCACTTTTTAACGGAGACCACTTTTTTGACAGAGGCCACTCTTGTTAACAGACACATCTTTCTTCTGTTACGTTTTTAATAGAGACCACTTTTTTTATGGTAACAGACATCCCCTGTTAATTAGATAAATAGTATGATAGTAATAGAGGTCTTTTGAGTCAGTTTATAAACAAAACTCAGTTAAACAGAAAGCACTATAACAGAAATCTCTCATTAATTAGTTAGATAATATGATATTCTTTTAAGTCAATTTGTAAACAGAAGTTAGGTAAACAAAGAGCACTAAAACAGATGTCTCATGTAAAATAAGTTAGATAAATAGAAACACAGTTGAACAGACAGATTGTCTAATAACTCTCTGTTAATGGCATTTGGTTAAACTGAATAAATACATGCATTGATATTTTATGAGGTTTAAAATATGCATGTAACGATAAGCATTGTCATTTAATTTCAGATATGGATTCGATGACATGGATTAAGGTTTTTTGTGGGGAGTGGTTAAGTGATAATGAAGGAAGATGAAGTTGGAAATGAGACGAAAGGTATATAAGAGTTCTGAATGGGCTTCATATATTCATAGAAACTTTGTTTACAGAATTAATTGGCAAAGTGCAATATCTGCTTAGTCTTGATTTGACGTGACAAAAAATTGAGTTGTGGTTTTTTTGCCCTGGGAGTGACCCGGCGTTCTCTTTTCCAGTCACGATCAACTTAGGCAATGAAGTGCAATGGTTTTTATCTATTGCTAGACATGATAACTATATTCCTTTGTGTGTGACACTCGTTCTTAAAGGTCATGTTGAGGCCCACGTCGAAACATTATGATCCAATTGAGACACAACTCATGGCATCTACTAATACAGTTGAAAATGCAGATGCATGCGGTCCTTCTCGGTCCGACTTTGAAACAAATGATAGAAGTGAAGTTGAACATTATAGAGGTGGTTATTGGGACAATGTGGAGGTAGAGTGTTGTAATGATGTTGATATTCATCTAGAGAATGTAAATGAGCCCGAATAGTTGTGTGCCCAACACATGGATAAGAGATGCAAGATGCTCGAGAGCAAACTATGTGTGCTAACGATGAGCAATTGGCTTCCTCATCTCATACTTCACACACCATTCCTGAAGAGGAAGACTTGAAAGTTGACCAAGTATTTAACACGAAAAAGGATCTTAAGATGGCAATACATATTCGTACAATATTGCAAAATTTTGAATTTAGAGTGAAGAAATCAAACGAAAGTGTGTACACCATAATTTGCATAATTTGCATAGATGAAAATTACAAGTGGCGTTTGCAGGCTACGAACGTCAGATCACGTGACTATTTCAAAGTTTGCAAATACACACGCGAACACACATGTTCTATAGGCATTCATGACAATGGCCATAGATAAGCAAGATCCTGGGTTGTTGGAACAAACATTACCCTAAAGTTTCAGAATCCCAAAACAGTGTCATTAATAATATTCAACAGGAGTTTGGGTTAAATTGAACTTAAATAGGAAGGAAGGCAATAGAGTGTGCATTGGAAGGTCTTAGAGGTTCACTGGAGGATAGTTACACAAAATTGGCTGCATATGGACATAACTTTATGAGAACAAATCCTGCCACAGCATTCTCCATTGACGTTGATGATGTGAGCCGCTTCTTGCACATGTTTATAGCACTCAGATTTACCCGCTTACTTGGGGCATAGTTGATAGGGAGAACAATATATCGTGTGGACTTGGTTTTTCTCAAAGCTAAAACAAATAACGGGAGATACTCCAGAGCTTGTCCTGATGTCAGATCGTCACTTAAGAAAAAAAGCCGGTATTAAAGCTGTGTATGAAAATGCATATCATTGTCATTGCATCTATCACATACAGGGCAACCTAAGGACTAATGCTTCAGATCCAAAGAAGTTGAAGCAAGTTGTGCCATTATTGAGCACATGCAATTGCGGCAGCGAAGGAGGCAGGATATTCACCGCACTTGTTGAGCTCATCATATTATAAAGCTGACTATTGGAGGGCAGCATATGAAAAATCTATCATCCTGATGGCCAATGAAGCTGATTGGGAGGTCTCTGAAAGTGTGAAGTCTATGATTGTGCTAACACCATTATATACACCAAGGCGTGGCCGCAGGAGAGAAATAAGAATACCATCAACTAGAGAGTTACGTAAAAGGCAAAAGTATGGGAGATGTGGAGCAGTTGGACACAACAAGCAAATGTACTTCACAGTTACCACTTTGTGATAACCGAACGGGCAACTGACATGCACGGTGAAAAAAGATATGTGTATTTAAATTTTTTTCGAAATTAGACAAAATTCAAAAACAATTCCTGTTCAAGAAATGAGATGCCTCTGTTTACATAAAAATATCTCTATTTCTGAAAAAAGATACGTCTGTTTACCTAAAGAGAGGTCTCTGTTTGCGTGAACTTATACAAAAAGTATGCCTCTATCTACATAAAAAGATGTCTCTATTAATGGAATCATATGCGTCTGTTTAGGAAAAGAGATGCCTCTTTCTACATAAGAATGTGTCCCTGTTTATGGAAAAACATGTCTCTGTTTTCGAAAAAAGTTTGTCTATTTATGAAAAAAGACACCTCTGTTTATAAAAAAAGGGATCCCTATTTGCGTGAACTTGTACAAAATGATACGTTTGTTGCAAAAAGGCATGGGTGTTCATGGAATCATCTCCTCTGTTTAAGAAATGAGATGCCTCTGTTTACATAAAAAGATTTTTTTTTTTTATGAAAAAAGATACCTTTGTTTACCTAAAGAGAGGTCTTTATTTGCATGAACTTATACAAAAAGAGATGCCTCTATCTATATAAAAATATGTCTCTTCATGGAATCATATAAGTCTGTTTAGAAAAAGAGATGCCTCTGTCTACAAAAAAAAATGCGTCTTTGTTCATGAAAAAGATACCTCTGTTACTGAAAAGAGGTCTCTGTTTGCGTGAATTTGTACAAAAAGATATGTCTGTTGTAAAAAGAGGTGGGGAGGTTTAGTGATTTCGAATAAGATCGATCCATAATCTTGAAGATACCTAATAAGCATCTTAGATAAGCATCTTTGAAGATAGATTGGTTTCTGATGGCATTGGGGTATGTTATTACGCTTTGTAGTGACGACGGCCATGATCTGGACAAGTTTCTATTACGCTCGTCACTTAACCTTGCAATTTCCATGCCATCGGTCTAATATACGATTGATCGCATACTCTTAGCGTTTCGCATTGAGCTTGCGGATTGTTTGGCTTCGACTAACATTGCAACTTGCCTATGCGTTTGCGCTCATATATGATCGTAATATTGATGAGTCTATCAACATCCCCTACAGTTAACTAGCTTTATGTGCCGTGCGATTGCAACTCACTTTCCCCTTGTAATTGTTAAAAAGAGAAATATTTTATGAATAGTAACATCTGTTTACGTTGTGAAATAAAAAATGGAAACAAATGCATCTGTCATTGTTTTGTAGAAACAAATACGGAAAGTGTACAGAAAAGGATGTTTCTAGAATGTAAAAAAGAAATGTCTATTTAAAAAAAAGATATGTCTATTAACGGATAAAGATGTGTCCGTTTACACTCAAAGTTGTGTCTGTTTGCAAAAAAGACGAGTCCATCGACTTGCGTCGGTTTACACTTGTTAAAAAGAGACGTATTTTAAAAAAAGAGCTCTTCCGATCTCTTTTCAAAATAGCTAGGAAACAGATGCTTCTGTTGTGGTTTTATAAAAACAAATATGTCTGCTTATAGTGTCTGTATACAAATAAAGACGAGTCTATTTATGGAAAAAGATATGTCTATTCACAGGAAAAGTGGAGTCTGTTTAAGAAAAAAGATACGTCTGTTTGCAGAAGAAGAAAATGATGTCTAGAACGGAAAAAGATGTGTCTGCTTACAAAAAACTTGCATCTATTAAGGAAAATGATATGTGCCTCAACATGTAACAATGAATCAGGATGAGGTGACCTGAACACCAATCTCTATTGTTTACGATATTCAGGGACGAATCGGGATGCAATGATATCCAAAAGTAGAACAAACAACTATAACCGACATTCCCAATACTGTGCAAGGGTTATGTGAGTTGAAAGCGCGCGATACATAGAACTAACCGTAGGGGATGCTGATAGAGTGATCAATATTAATACAATCACATACGAGCACAAACGAGTAGGCAAGCTGCAATGTTAGTCAAAGCCAAACAATCATCAAGTTTGATCCGAAACGCTAAGTGTATGTGATCTATTGTATATTAGACTGATGGCACAGAAATTGCAAGGTTGAATGACGAGCGTAATAGAATCTTGCCCATTTAATAGCCATCATCACTACAGAGCGTAATAACATACTCCAATGGCAGCAGAAACCAATCTATCTTCAAAGATGCGTATCTAAGATGCTTATTGGTTATAGCACAAATTAGTTGGTATTGTTATCTTCAAGATTATGTATCGATCTTATTTGGAATCACTAAACATCCCATGCATTTTTGCAACATACATCTTTTTGCACAAGTTCACACAGACAGAGACCTCTTTTTGGTAAACAGAGGTATCTTTTTTCATAAATAGAGACACATTTGTATGCAGACAGAGGCATCTCTTTTCCTAAAAAGAGGAATATGATTCCATGAACAGAGAAATATTTTTACGTAGAGAGAGGCCTCTCTTTTCTTCAAAAGAGGTATATGATTCCATAAACAGAGGCATATTTTTATATAGATAGAGGCATCTTTTTCCTTAAATAGAGGTATATGATTCCATAAACAAAAGCATATTTTTATGTAGATAGAGAAATGTCTTTTTGTAGAAGGTCACGTAAACAGAGACCTTTTTTTAGGTTAACATAGGTATCTTTTTTCGTAAATAGAGTAATCTTTTTATGTAAACAAACGCATCTCATTTCTTAAATAGAGGCATATGATTCTATAAACAACCATGCCTTTTTATTACATACATATCTTTTTGTACAAGTTCAAGCAAACAGAAACCCCTTTTTGGAAAAAAGACTTGTCTTTTTTTGTAAATAGACAAATCTTTTTTCGAAAACAGAGACATATTTCTCCATAAACAGAGACACATTTTTATATAGATAGAGGCGTCCCTTTTCCTAAACAGAGGTATATGATTCAATAAACAGAGACATATTTTTATATAGACAGAGGCATCTCTTTTTGTTTAAGTTTATGCAAACAGAAACCTATCTTTAGGTAAACATAGGTACCTTTTTTGGTAAACAGAGTAATATTTTTATGTAAACGGGGGCATCTCATATCTTGAACAGTGGTATATGATTCAATAAACACACATGCCTTCTTGCTACAGACGTATCTTTTTGTACAAGTTCACGCAAACAAAGACCCTTTTGTAGTAAAAAGAGGTGTCTTTTCGTAAATAGACAAATCCTTTTTCAAAAACATTGATATCTTTTTCCATAAATAGAAACATATTTTTATGTAGACAGAGGCATCTGTTTTCTTAAATAGAGGTATATGATTCCATAAATAGAGATTTATTTTTATGTAGACAGAGGCATTTCTTTTTATATAAGTTTATGCAAACAGAAACCTATCTTTGGGTAAACATAGGTATCTTTTTTCATAAACAGAGTAATCCTTTTATGTAAACAAGGGCATCTCATATCTTAAACAATAGTATATTATTCAATAAACAAACATGCCTTTTTGCTACAGATGTATCTTTTTGTACAAGTTCAAGCAAACAAAGACCCTTTTTTGGTAAAATGAGGTGTCTTTTCGTAAATAGACAAATCCTTTTTCGAAAACAAAGATATCATTTTCCATAAATAGAGACATATTTTAATATAGACAGAGGCATCTGTTTTCTTAAATAGAGGTATATGATTCCATAAATAGAGATAAATTTTTATGTAGACAGAGGCATCTCTTTTTGTATATGTTCATGCAAACAAAGACTCTTTTTAGGTAAACATAGGTAATGTTTTTTCGTAAACAGAGTAGTCTTTTTATGTAAACAGAGTCATCTCATTTCTTAAACAGGGATATATGATTCTATAAACACCTATGACTTTATGCTATAGACGTGTTCTTTTGTACAAGTTCAGTCAAACAGAGACCCTTTTTGGTAAAAAGAGGTGTCTTTTTTCGTAAATAGACAAATCTTTTTTGAAAACAGAGACGTCTTTTTCCATAAATAGAGACATATTTTTATGTAGGTAGAGACATATCTTTTCCTAAACAGATGAATATGATTCCATAAACAGAGCCATATTTTTATATAGACAGAGACATCTTTTTTCTTAAACAAATGTATATGATTCCATAAACAGAGAAATATTTTTATGTCGACAGAGGCATCTCTTTTTGTATAAATTCATGCGAACAGAGACCTCTTTTAAGGTAAACAGAGGTATCTTTTTTTCAAAAACAGAGTAATCTTTTTATGTAAATAGAGGCATCTCATTTCTTAGATAGAGGTATATGGCTCTATAAACACCCATGCTTTTTTTGCAATGGATGTGTCTTTCTATACAAGTTCACGCAAATAGAGACCTTTTTTTGGTAGAAAAATGTGTCTTTTTTCATAAATGGACCAATCTTTTTTCGAAAATAGAGCGACTATTTTCCATAAACAAAGACATTTTTATGTAGAAAGAGGCATCTTTTTTCCTAAATAGAGGTATATGGTTCCATGAATAGAGACATATTTGTATATAGGCAGAGGCATCTCATTTTTTAAACATAGACCTCTTTTTCCAAGGTAAACAGAACCTTCTGTTTATTTGGACACAAATAGAGATGTCTATTTTCATTACTACTTGCACCTGGAGAAGCCAAGGCAAAACAAGGGTCAGGTAAGAAACTAGTTCCTGTCACAAATACTCACTTCAACTAAACTCTTTCTTGTATGCTAAACACCATAGATCATTTACACTTATCAACGCTTATGAAAGCAATATTTACATTACAAGTGACTTCTCTTTGTACATTCCAAATATGAAGTACATAAATGCAAATAAGAGAAATTCTTATCAAATCTAAGGGTCATAGTCTAGTAAAAATAATTGGGTAGCCAACTTTATCCTCCAAGTCATGATGTGTTGGTTTCATACAAGCATCGGGTCGAGGCCCGTAGCAAGAAATTCTATATACTTAATGGCAAGCACACCACAATCACCACTGCAAAATCGGGTACAAGATGAAATAAATATTACAGTGTAAGACATTTTATAAGATGCATTTCACATATAAAGAATCAGCATGTGTATTCAAGAGATAGATTGCTTCTCCATATCTTGCACTCGTACGATAGGGAAAACTTCATTGCTAACGGGTATACATGATGCTGCCATAACTCTAGAAATAACCTTAGAGATACCCTCCAAGGCAGTATGCAGTTGCTTATCCATAAGACATGTCTTGTCTGGGTCGAACACATGCACAGTTGACTCTGTAAAGGACACCTCAATAGAAAGCCAATGTGGGTTGTGGCATACGGGTAAGTACAGATGCTTACAATCTTACCAGCTCCTTGATGCTTCCACTGTAGTGCCATTTACATATGTATTAAGAAACTCAGATACCACGTAAGCAGCACCCAGTTCAGGTAAACGGCCAACTGAAACCCCAGCAAATTATGAACAACCGAGTCTAAGATTGCCACTGGTTTGTTGAATATGGTCAGGTAGTGCCATGCTCTTAGCTGAAGCAAGTGCAACGCCAAGCCAACGTCTTGTATGGAGATTGGCTTGTTGAATGTGGTCAAGTAGTGCCATGCTCTTAGTCGAAGCAAGTGCAACGCCAAGTCAACATCTTGTATGGTGACAAAGAAATAGAAGTAGAATGGCATTATTGCCAATACATACTAGCACCAAATGAAATGTTGTAACATTATACGAATGTCGTATATACATGAGATAAATAATAACCTACGTTGCTATCTAGCCACTGTCCCGAGATCAAGACATTTTTGAACTACCTTTTTGCATCGTTCAGATTGTAAGCGTGCAACTTTTGTTCAACCCTGAAATGATAAAGGATCTTAATAAGACATCATAACAAGGCATGGAATAAACTGAAGTAAAACTAGAAATAAATAGCTCAATCCTACGCTGGCAATATCTATTGTACAAAGGCATGGTTAAAAGAGCACTTTACCCTCAGCCGAGTGGTGCAAACCGCTTCCTAAATTGTAGATCTAGAGAGGTGTCAACATTCGAGAAGGGATCAAATCTTGCACTATCTACAAATTTTCGCTTCTTCTGCCCAGTAGCGTAGGGAGTTTTTACAAGCTGTGACAGTCTTATAAACTGTTTAGGCCCCTTGTAGGTTCAAACCTCCTTTCATCATTGTGCCTTCATGCACTGATTGCTCAGTTCCAAATGTTGTGGCTCATCAGGTGCATCTACATCCATTCCTATCGTTTTTCCCTCCCCCTCCCTTAACCCCAAGTGACATCTCTGATCTGCACATTACTCCTTACTTCCTCTGCTATCTCTGTCTCACTAAGGCTGCCATAATCGTGAAGCTCTAGAGATTTTGATATACCACTAGACTCTTACGCTTATAGATGTGGCTAATCCCCAAGTCTCCTCTCGAATATATGCCCTTTGGCATTTGATGGGCTGTCACCACATGCTCAGTGATGGTGTATGACTCTGGGACCAAAGGTGCAGCCGTGTCTACCTGGACATAGTCCTCTGACTCCCAAGATGCAACGAAATCTCTCATTGGCAAATCACCATCTATCGGTTCCACTGTACAGACAAGCCTCTCAATGGAGTTCCCGATATCGGCCTCTTTCTCTCCCTGCTCAATTGGCCATGTCTCCTTTTCTCTCTCGTACCGTGTATCAACAAAATTATGTTCAGCTTCTGTAACGGCTTTATCTAGAACAGACCTTACACATCTCTGGGTCATTTTCCTCTTATGGCTCCTCATGCTTCTCAACCGAGACATGTGCCTCTCTCTCCAAAGCAACATGTCCTAGACCGTCTGCCAGGCGCTGGTTATTCAACCCGTCGCGAACATAAGCAAACTCATAGTTTGTTCCATCATGTACATTTTCATTTCCATCAGAATGATGCGGGTTACAATGACACCATGATGACCTCAAACTTGTCTCTCATTTCTTCTCTCATATCTGTGACCATCTTCGTTAGCCTTTTAAAGCGACGGCTAGTGCCTCTAGTGGAGGGCCGTGTGCTTGGAGGCTGTAAAGTAATGGGACAATGCTGTTGTTACTTAGCACGAGCTATTTTCCTTGCACGTACAGACAGCCTCCTACCACTAGACCTTCGGGTTGGGACCTAATGCAATGGATGCAGATATTTACATCAACATCTGGCTGTAGACGGGCTTATCTGTCTTTGTGGCTGATTTGTGGTTTGAAAAGGTCTTGATGGTCACTTGTGTAGTCTGGATCTATAAGAACTTTGGGGCTAAGATCCTCTTTTCTAGATGCACGAGGCAGAGCCTGTCAATACTCTAGAGCTTCCTCAGTAGGACTTGCCACCAATGTTCATTGAAGGTCTTTGACTTGATAGTTAAATAATTTAAAAAATATGTTACACACTAATTTACATAACTGATGACAAGTTAAAGCTCAAAGCAAAAAATTACATCTTCTCTATCCAAAAAGTCTTCGACTATACTGCCTTCAGGCCAGAAAGCTTTGTCCAACTCCAATGACGCATCCTAGGAAGGTGGCCGTTAAATCGCTTACCATATTCCCGTGCCACAGCTAGAATTGCTTCAAAAGCCAATGCATTTCACAAAATAATAATTTTCTATAAAAAAGCATAGCTATAAAATATTTACTGATTAACAAAAGTAGATACACACTCTAAAATAGACAACCGTAAGAGCTGATAAATTATATACCCAAAAGTTTGAATGCAACAGTTAATTGAGTAGAAATATTTACACACATAGATAATGCCGCCAAATACCTGGAATGCTGCAGAAAACCCCCAAGCAGAGTACTTGTGCAAATTTTTTTCTCGTAGAATTTTGGGTGCATCCGTCTTCTAGTCCCTCAGTTATGTATGTAGCGTTAACTCATTTTCCGTCCCATGGATATTCGTTGAACAAGTCAAGATCGTCTGCTATATCCAATATGATAGGGTCTATGGCAGTTATTCTTTCCTTACACCACAGTACCATCTTATATATTAGTGCTAATCCTAGCTTGTACTTGTCAAGCATATCATTTCTTTCTATAATGAATGCCTTGGACAAATCTTTCCGCTTAATGGCTCGTCATGTTCCCTAAAATATTTGGACCTCAGCGTGCTTATAATTCTGAGCCTATTCTTGTAGTCTGACTCGTTCCCAGGGTTCAAACCCATAACAAGTGTAAACTCATGTAGCAATGAATATACAACCCTACTGTTTCCAAGACCAAACCAGTGTTCATCCTCATTGCCATACTCGAGCCTATGCAAAATCAGCTGTGGACTAACTGCAGATCTCTGATTTCTTATAGGTCCGAAGCATGATGCTAGTAGCGGTTGTTTATGTTCCTCATCAAGTACATTGTACACTTGGTCCAGTGTCAAAAGCCTAAAAAGCACCAATATTGTGCTCCTAAATCTATAGCATCTATCCACAACAAACCTCACCCTGCAGGCAACTTATAGAGGTTACAAAGTCAAACATAAAAAAAATTTAATAGGGAAAATAGGGTATTATACATAACTTTCTCTACCTCAACACCACAATCACAAAAATGGTAATTTTCACAAAATCACTTATCAGAAAATCGAACCAAAAAAGGGCCAAGTGGCTAAAAATTGTTACAGTTATTAAATAATAAGCTAATTTGTATGTTAGCGCCAATATCAAGATGAAAGTAAAAAAAGTTTCATTGTACCAATTTTATTCTTTAATTTGAAAAGAGCTTAAATATCATCTTTACCAAACACAATGAACATTCTTTCCAATTATGCGTCGAACTGTTAACCGCATGTGAACTAATAGTTCAGTTCATGAATCAGTTTTTACAGCAAGAGAGAATGGAAAACTGAGGTCACTACTACAAAAAAAGTATAATAGCCGTCAGTTATAACGATGAATACACATCTGTTGTGATGTAGATGCCTATGTAGGAGACGCCCATTCTCAGGGTATACGCGTCGGTTGTTGGCTGACTCCTAAAGTTAACCACAGGCGTCGGTTGTGGAATGAGAGCGACACCTATTGTTATCTTTAGGCATCAGTAATTTCACACAACCGATGCCTAACGATAAGAATAGGCGTCGGTTGTTTGTATACACCTGACGGCTATTTATACCTTTAGGCATCGGTTGTGATCAAACAACTGATGCCTAAATCTCTTTTATTATTTTTTTCATTTTAGTTTTAGGTGTCGGTTTTTTCAAAACAACCGACGCCCATATCATTTTTTTTAAAATGCATCAGAAATAACTATTGCCATCCTGCAAAGCTAGAACAAGAAATCCACACAATCCACAACCAAGAAGAATTTCCAGCACCAACACTTGCTATTTTCATACACTTTAACATAATTATCATCACCAACTTAATATAAATGAAGCTGCAATGAATAAGTACTCTATAATTTAGCATTATAAACTAACATAAACAGACCATTAATTAAGATCAAACTAACTATATTGAATATAAATCTAAGTACTCCAACCATCAATAACTATTATATTACTGGACTACTCCAATCATCGCCATATCTTAACATAAATCTAACTACAGTAAATAACTAATTCAAGCAATAATAGTAATAATGTAATCTATAAATTGCGCAAAATTATTATTGAAATAATGTGCACTAACTATTGAAATGTACATATTTGCATGAAAATCTATAATCCATAAGTAAACAACATTTCAAAATAGATAAGACCAAGAATCATATACTATTGTCGACAAAGTACTCGGCCCATTTTTCCAGGATCTCATTTATATTAGCTAGAATATATGACTCAGCTTGATATGCCTACAACAAACAAAAAGAAATATAATTACTTTGTTAATAAAATATATACATGAATAATTAAATAATTCTTAGTTTTTGATAAATATTTATACCATATCAAGATATTCTTCAATATCAGAATGTACTGTGACTATCTCGAACATATCTCTCATCACACAATAGCCACACTCATTGGATCCCAATGGCCAAACGCACTAAAAGTTCCTACAAGTTGAAACTGAATATTAGTAATTACAAAGCTAAAGTTTGAAACTTCAATAGTAATTGTAACATTTAGAGGATATTTTACATACTGCAAGTGATTTCCATACGAGATTCTTGTTCAATATTTTCTCTGACGCCAACAACGTTTTAAATACGTTAAAGTTATAATGTATATCTAAGTTAAATAAACTCAAACTTACACAAAAAACTATTATGTCAATAGTTATTAATAATTGCTTATGTAAAGAATTCCAGCCTGATATCCAATGTGCGCCTCCTCTCCTCTATAGAGTCCAACAGGTACACCATGTTACATTTAAGGCACAATGCAAGCAGCGGCCAGTGGTTTCTAGAATATTTTATAAGAATGTAAGTTTGCATAATTTAGCCACAAATAATTCAAATTAAGTCAAAGCAAAATAACACATGAACAGTATAGTCGGTTTTACCCCGGATGATATGGTGCAAGAATGTACTTCTTGTCCATCATTTGTGAAAGCACGTTGACCATGTCACTATAACTCATCTGTACATGAGCTTGAAAATTAATAGCCCCGATCAGCGTTGGACAAAGAAACCCAATGTTTTGATTCTCATGTATGTTGCACAGATGATGTAGGTACCTGAAATATTTATACCAAACGTGAAATGTCAACTTAAAAATTATATGACGTACTTAATTGTGAGAGAGAGTCTTACATTTCCCAAATTTGCGAAATAGGCACGTTCAACCATTGCATATCGAGGATGTCAGTAATATCATTAACAAATACATGTATACCAAGTTGCTTGGGTAGTGAAATACCTCCTCAGCCATCGGCTTGTCCATGAAATCCATAGAAAGGGACAATCAAACAGTCAAATCGTACAACCAATATTGCATCATCGACAAGATTAGGCCGCACCGAAGAGACTTCAACACTGGCAGGCTGGTTGCCTTTTCTTGTACATGCTGCTTACTCTGGTATCTGTTCTGCAGTGATAATTTGTTTACCATCAAAATATGTGTAACTCAAAATCCAATTCATTTTTGTGTAACGTCAATTAATTACCATGTCTAACATCACTAAATGTGGAGGCCACTGAGCGTAACCTCCTTTAGCTACATCCGCTAACTGTTTATGGAATGAACTTGGTACTGGAAGTAAATAATTTATCGCATCATCATGTACAAAGTCAACTAAGACTTTGTAATGACCGGGCAGTAGCTGTATACCGTGCACCACTGTAGTAGCGTTGAATAGGTGAACCATCCCCTACAAATTTTAGCCTCGTCGTCGCAAACAAGGGTGACATGGGGTCGACTTCTTTGGATATTCAATGCAAGTAAACAAAATAACATGTTCTGTAAGAATTGAAGTCAATGCATTCAACAACATCTTGCACATGAAACTAAGTATACCTCAATGTCAAGTGTGGTTGGGGATTGACCGAGTGGCGGCTACTACGAGTTGGTGGTCTCATGGAAGGACTCGCCGCCAAAGGTATTTCCAGACCATGAAATTATGGAGGTACTTCCATTCTGTAGTGTTGGAAGACAAAGGCCATCTGTGACTGTATCATATCGAACTAAGCTTACATCTGTGCCATAGTCTCATTCCTCACCCGCTTAGCGATACTAGCCTCTGACTCTGACGTGATCACCTTTGTAAGATCATCCAGTGATAGGACCCCACTCGGTCTTCTCCTAGGCTCTTCAGGTCATCCGTAAACATCTCCCAAAGTAATGTATCCACCATAGCCCCTTACCCAACTAGGGCGCTCCTCCCTGAACTCTGAAGTGTTATAATCCTACTTGAACTTCTCCCAAATGGCAGACGTAATGAAATCATAAAGATGGCAAGGAGTTTTATACCTCCTGTGCTTCTTGTTGATGTATTTTCACACCAACAAAGCCTTGAAGTCTCGCAATCTCTTCCCAGTTTCTCTCAATACAGCTCCTTCAATGTGTCATCCTCGACGTTGAATCTTTTCTGTAGGATAAAAATATCAAATTATGCGGTATCAAATTTCTATAGGATAAAATCAAATTGAACCGCGTAAACTCATAAAAGTACCGTAATGTCTTCCCACACAAGATACTTATGGGGTTGCTCAACTATATGCCAATTGAGATAGTTTATATGGACATGAATCTGAACCACATTCCCCACGTAATTTCCTAAATCCGTAACAAATTGCTCGATAGGCCTTCCTTGTTCGTCTAATTCAACCACCGCATCCTACTTCTTCTTCAATTTCTTGCAAGTTGTTGGACCTCTTGTTCGCATCTTTTTATTACCAGTCGGACCATCTGTTGTACCTGAATTGTCAGCCATCAAGAGCACTCACTACGTCTCTACCTGCATACAAATAAAAATACAAGTACATTAGTCTAACCAATCGTATTTCAACACAGTAGTGCATGTAAAATAATAACATACAAACTACCATTAAGATAACAAGATATTAGTACAAACCAGAGTATTGGAAATGCATGTAAATAATAACATACAAACTACAAGTAAGATAACTACATATTAGCACCAACCAGAAAATTGGAAATGCGTGTATAACACAGAATGCAAATGATCTTACACGATGATGCTATTACGAGCGATGGTAAATCCACAGGCCTTCCCCATGATTCGAACGCATATAATTTGTCTCTATATTATCATCTACTGTATGTGTATATTGTATACCAATAGAAAAGGAGGGAGTTTTGTCAAGTTGATCATACTTTTCTTCGTCGACCGCATCATCTATACCAAGTATACGTCTCTTGCCTTAAAGGATGACTTATGCTCAAAAGGATCAACAATGTAGAACACTTGAAAGCCTTTTTCTTTTTTCGATATGGGTGGTCAGATAGGAGAAAGATCCAATGACTCATCGACACATTTTTCTAATAATTATTCAACCAAAAATCAATCGTCTCATCTTCACAAACGGGGCACGTTTTGGCTACTTTCGTAGAATAACCTGACAAGTTATTGTAAATTCATTTATGGTGCAAAAAATCATTGCAGGTAGTGTGAAATGCATCCGGCTATGTGTATAGAAAATCGACATACCTTCATTCCGCAACAACTTCAAATCGTCGATGAGTGAAACGAGGTACATATATATCATTTCCCAGCTGTTTAGGCCCCGAAATCAACAACAACATTATGATGAGTGCTATGTTAACTACTCATATTACCGTGTGGATTCAATCTATTTGCATACAGCCCAAGCATAAGATTCCTATCTTCACCATCGAAGTCAGGAAATAGCCTGTTTATATTCCTCTACTGGGGAGAACCGGCAGGGTGTCTGATTTTGTGTCTTCTTTCCTCCCATCAGCATGCCACCGCAATTTCTTTGTGTCCTTTGCATTCGCAAATGATCATTTAAATCTAGGCATTATGGGCAGATATCATAAAACCTTTGCCGGAGGGCCTTTCGTATCCTTACATTTATCATGGTTGTCCATTCTCTTATACTGTAATGCCCCATACTTTGAACACGCATGCAACTCATTGTACTCATGTGGGTACAAGACACAATCATTTAGACATGCATGTATCTTCTCAATCTCCATACCTAACGGGCACAACAATTTTTTTGCCCCGTAGGTTGAGCTAGAATGCTCGTTATCCTCAGGAAGCATGTCTCTTAAAAGTTCCAATAACCCTATAAAACTCCTGTCACTCCATCCATTTTTTGCTCTCAATTTGTACAATTTGAACACAATAGACAACTTAGCGAACTTATTACATCCAAGAAACAAAGGCTTCTCGAAATCGACGAACAAGCCATTGAAAATGTGCGGAGCCTCAGTGAAATCATCTTGTATATCACGCATCATTTCATCAATCCGGTCATTCTGCACATCGTCATTATCTTCTCTAGCCACATTAATCTCATCACTCTTGTTTACTGTGTTCTCCTCCTGAGCACCCTCATTGTTACCAGTGCTAGTCCTAGGAAGTAAATCCTCATCGTGCCATAACAACTGTGTATAACATTCGTTAAGACCACGCCTAATCAAATGGTGCTTCACTTCCATATAGTTACGATATTTTTTCAGATTTTTACAATTGCCGCATGGACAAGCCATCAATTTTTCCCGTTTCATTTTTCTATTATCCTCGGCAAACAGATCAAACTCTTCAACCACATTCAAATATTCTTGTGTGGTACGTCTCCCATACATCTAACTCCGATCCATATACATCTCACGACCTATTGACAGGGTCAACGCAAGAGTTAAATATTTTGACAGGTAATTTTTCTTACATTATTTGATTTTCTTAATCCATTTGTTTACTCATGATTGTTACTTACATATATATATATATATTCATTGCAAACATAATCAAATAAATTTTTACATTATTTTATTTTCACAATTTATTTGTACATTAATATTTTTTGTTGTATACATATTCATTAATTTGTATCACAAACTTAATGAAAGAATTATTCATTATTTGATTTTCTTAGTTAATTTATTAATCATGTTAATTACATATTTATTTCTATCACAAGCTTCAACAAAGAATTATAGTATTATTTGATTTTCATTATTTACTTGTATATCAATATTCTTTGTTAATTACATGCATATTGATCATTTTTATCATAAAATTAGAGAAATAATTTTTCATTATTTGATTTTCATATGTTAGTTGTCTCTTCCATATATGTTTTTTTACATATCAAAGCAAACCAAAGAATGTTTACGTAATGTTATTTTCTTAATTTATTTCTCTATCAACATTTTTCAACTACATACACTAGCATCACATTTTTAATTATCCATCTCTATAGGCAATGCATCAATTTCCAAAAATATCTTTGTAAGGCCTTTTATCGAACATGTGGCTTGCAACATTTACAACTTCAACAAAAATGCAACAAATTTAAGAAATCAAACTAAATCTTGTGTACCCATAACAAAGTATTAATATATTTAACAAATACCATCCAAAAAATGATATAAACATCAACAAAAATCAACAAAAATCACATTTATCAAATGTATTCAAACCTAGCAATTTTTTTTCAAGATGTAGACACATTCCTCCATAGCTAAAAACTAACAAAGAAATGGAAAATAATTACCTTCAAAATACTTTGAACAAATGGAGAAAAAGCTATCCAAAAACCAAGAGAAGGAATGGAGAAGAAACAATGGCGCAAAATCAAGCTACCGTAGTCAAATGGATGGAAGAAGATTTCTGCACATTTTGAAAAAATGGCAAGGGAATAGGTGTCGGTTACTTTAAAGAACCGACGCCTATTACCTTTAGGCATCAGTTGCACTTCGGTTCCTCCCAGGAACCGACGTGTAAAATGGTTCATTATATTACGAAATTGCCATCGCGTCTTTTATACGCGTCGTTTTTCATAGGAACCAACGTGTATTGCAATTTTTTTTGTCAAATCATGTAGTAGTGGGTTAACTGTAGTTTTGACTAATAATTCATTTTACCGGAGCCTTGTGTTAAACATCTAGGACCATAAGTATTCAAAGTAGACACTTGTATAGAAAGCAAGTCTCTTATAACCAGAAACTTCAGCTAGAAAGCAACATCGATCTATATATTTAGCGGTTCATTAATAGTTACTACATGTTTACCATTTTCTTGTCCTATGAATTCCTTTAGTGGCAAATACAATATCGAGTAGTATATGCCACCAAAGAGACATCGTGCTAAATATAAAACAAGATGCATAGGCCGTACAATTTACTGCATATATCACAGGGTAATCCAAAGAAATGATATTGATTCTTAGGACTACATCTGCATTAAAATTGTTTTTCCAACCTCAGAAGGTCAACAGCGAGACAAATAAACTTAGATTATTGAATAACTGTATCATTTGTATCTCGACATACAAATTCTGTTATCGGTGGTTCCTTAAACCAACAATATTTATGGTGAAAAATGAGGGAAATTAAGATTCAAAATTCGGCTACTCACCTAAAATCTCACTAGAAAATGGACTATACTAACAAATTGGAAATTGACCTGACTTCCTAAGATGCAACCTCACAAAAAAGATATAAAAGATATGTGATAAGTCATATACAACACTCAATCCAAATATGTAGAAATCTCCGGTTAATGTGTAAGATTGTGATGAATGTATTAGACCATTCAGAACAATGTCAAATTTAGCAATCTAATAGACAATGTAGAAGGTTATTGATTAACTCGTGCCTTAGCAAATGTGGAAAATTGTGGGCTAGACCAACCTGGTGCCATATCAATCATGCAACAACTAGTATTTTGTAGATTGCTATAATACCACGACGTGTTGCAATCACTTTCTTTTCATGTAGCCACTTAACTTCTAGGAAATTCATAACAAAGTTCTATTTGTTCATAGGTAAAATCACCATAAAATTTCATCACTAGTACCATATGTCATATTTATACAATCACTCCTAGTGCATAGAGTTTCACTTTTTAAAATAAATGTAAAGAAGTAAAGAAAATTCAAGAATCACATAAGTAAAGAAAATTCAAACCCTATGACTGTTGGAATAACCGTGTGACTACAAGGTGAAATTGACAATGTTCAATCCATGATCTCTTATTTGCATAAGCTAGGGTTCTCACAATTTTTCTTATGCAAAAATTCACTTAGCCTATATGTTCACTTTGCAAAATTCAATAGATTCACATGTTCTGCCTATATCTTCAATACTAAATTTCATTAAATTAAATTGATTTTATTTTTACATGCTAAAGATATTGATGGTGCATAGGTCAAAACATATCATTGCCATTAATTTGTTTTGTAACTCAATTCAAAAGATTAAATGTTAATATACATAAACACGTAACTAATTTTCAATGATATTATACTTATGTCTGTGTTACCTTTCGTTTATTTTTCTATGACAGTAATCTTGACCTTCAAAAAATATTCACATTTTTAAATTGCTTTAATGTATAGTTGTTTTCAATGTGGGTCTATTATAGGTTGCAAAGAAAGCTCCATCAGATAGTTGTAGGGTTAACTAGGGAAGATACAATTAGAAATCAAATTATTGATCAATTTTCATAATGTTTAATTCAAGATTTATAGAAATTATTGGGGAAAGATAAATTAACTGTTAATTCAGTACATATTCTGGTAAAGGATCAATTAGTTTAAAAAGTTTATGATCCATAATGCATCTTATTTTGACCATTAAACCCTCAAGTTAATTATTACTAGATATTACAAAAAATATTGCCTCAAAATTATATAACAACACTTTACAATTGTTACAAATTCATTTTTCTAATATATTAATAACTTGTATTTCAAGTTTAGATTTTTGATTCAAAATTCTTTAAACAAAATATCGTACATTCTCAAAAGACAAATCATCATTAACAATATTAATTCTTAGGCTCATAGAAAAAATTATGCAAAGCACAATCCCCACTAGATCGGAAGAGCAAAATTATTATTCTACATGCATGCTGTCAAACATGTAGAAGCAATGCTTTTTAAGCCTTTATGCTTTTTATGCACCTCAAACAACGTTAAACACCTAAAGACACTAACAGTTGAAGGCTACCAAGTTCATGAATAGCCTATCATTTACCCTCATCTCAACTCTAACAAATCTTCAAAATTCACTATATAATTTATCACAAGAACCACTTAGGCAACACAGCCCATGAAATTCAACTTCAACTGTGATTCAAATTTCTTCTATTATTCTATCAAGGGGGAACTAGTTTGTACTGAAAATATTACCAATAGAGAATACAAAGAGGTGCAGTTGGTTGTACACTCCAATTTCTATTTAATTTATGCCAGTACAACAATATCTAGGGTTTACCCCAACATTTTTCCCTTTTGGATGAAGGAGTTTTCTCAACTCAAAATTCAAATAACTAGGAATTCCATAACACAAAATTGAAGAGAAAAAGAAAATTATACATTTCATTGTAGAGGGAATATGAATTCTAATACCTTCAACCTTTACCATAATGCCACTTGAATCTTCACAAGAATAGAACTTGAAGGAACGTGAGTGGTGGAAAGAGATTATAGTTACTATTTGAAACTTGGAGAAGTAGCTGTTGCGCCAATTTTTGAATTTCAGATAAGGGAAGCGTTGGACAGAAATAGAGAACCTTCTACGCACGCTGCTCTTCTTCTTTGCTTTGTCCCTTTGCCTTTGTTTCTATTTTTTTAAGTGGTCAAAGCTGATCAACGAGTCAAAGGCCGAAAAAGATCAAAAGCTGGGTCACCTGGCCATTTGGTCTAGTTCCCACCATGCAGTCAAACATGTGGAAGCAATGCTTTTTCAGCCTTTGTGCTTTCTATGTACCTCAAACAATATTAAACACCTAGAGACAATAGTTCAAGGCTACCGGGTTTATCTATATCCTATCATTTACCCTCATCTCATCTCTAACAAATCTTCAATATTCACTATATAATTTATCACAAGAACCGCTTTAGCAACATATCTCACGAAATTCCACTCCAACTTCGATTCAAATCTCCCACTAATCTACCAAAGAATGGAGAAACTAATTTGTACTGAAGTTATTACCAATAGAGAATGCAAAAATGTGTAGTTAGTTGTGCACTTCAATTTCTATTTCATTTATAGTAGTACAACTATATCTAGTGTTTACCCCAACATTATTCCCTTTTGGATGAAGGAGCTTTCTCAACTTATAATTCAAATAATTAGGAATTCCATAACAAAAATCAAAGAGAACAACAAAATTATACATTTCATTGTAAAGGGAATATGAATTCCAATACCTTCAAGTTTTTCCCCAATGCTACTTTAATCTTCACAAGAATGGAACTTGAAGGAATGTGAGAGGGGAGGGGAGGAAGGGGGATTACAGTTACTATTTGAAACTTGGAGAAGTAGCTATTGCCCCAATTTTTGAATTTCAGACGAAGGAAGCATTGGACAGAAATATGGAACCTTCTACGCATGCTGGTCTTCTCCTTCGTTTTGTCCCTTTGCCTTTGTTTCTATTTTTTTATTTTCAAGTGGTCAAAGCCAGTCAAAGAGTCAAAGGGCTTAAAAAGATCAAAATCTGGGTCGCCAGACCATTTAGACTAATTTCCACTTCATGTATAGCCTATCATTTACCCTCATCTCATCCCCAATAAATCGTTAATATTGGCTACAAAATTTACCACATGAACCACTTTAGCAACATAGCGCACGAAATTCCACTCTAACTTTGATTCAAATTGCTCTCATTATTCTATCAAAGAGTGGAAAAACTAATTTGCACTGAAGATATCACTACTACAAAAAAGCCAAAAGGGCGTCAGTCATAAACTGTAATAGGCGTTGGTTCCGTCGTCGACGCATATGTTACTGACACTCATACTAAGAGTATAGCCATCGGTTGTTGTTTAAAAACTGACGCCTTAAGTGATAATACATATTGTTTTTTAAATTTAATATTACTTTAGGCGTCGGTTGTTGAAGTGATAATATATATTTTTTTTAATTTTAATATTCCTATAGGCGTCAGCTGTTGTATAACAACTGATGCCTAAAGTGATTATATATATATTTTTTAATTTTAATATAACTTAGACGTCGGTTGTTGTAGGAGAACTGACGCAAAATAATTATTATTTTTAATATAAAATGTGAATGATCAAGTTCTACCAATTTTCCTATAACCCCAAAACAACAAATGTATCCACAACTAGCCAAAACCATGCAGCACGAACACCAAAAATTTACATACACTTTAAAGCAATTATCACTAACTTAATATAAATGAACTAAAACTACTACTGCAAAATAAGCTAACGTAAATAAACCATTGCAATAAAATAGAACTAACCATTGAATATAAATGACACTTGTACAAAAATCGCTAACTACTATATATTATATTCTTCTAATCATCACAATCTTTGTAAAAATCTAGCTACAATCCATAGTTAAAACAAAAAAAAAATCACGTACAATTTTGGAGAAAGTACCCGACCCATAATTCCCGTACCTTATCTATATGCGCTTGAATATATGATCCAGTTTCATGTGCCTACAACAAAGGAAAAGAAATTTAATTATACTTTGTCAATAAATACCATTTTGGGTAGACAATTCTTCGTATTCCATAAATATTTATACCGTATCAAGATATTCTTGGGTACCAACATACAAGGTGACTATCTCATACATATTTCTCATCACACAATAGCCACACTCATCAGATCTGGGTTGCTGAGCACACCAAAATTTTGAATGAGTGTAAAATAAATATTAGTAATCAAATCACTAAAATTTGAAACTTCAATAGTTATAGTAACATTTTCATGCCTTGATTGTTTTCCACATGAGACTTTTCTTCACTGTTTTCCCTGACGCCCACAACATTTTAAGCACCCTAAAGTTATAATACACACACACTCACGCGTATATTAAGTTAAACAAGTTAAAATAAAAAAAGAATAATATACAATAGATACTGATGATTGTTTACACAGTCAACTACGGCTTGATAGGCATGTCGCGATTGTTACCCTCTATAAAGTCAAAGAAGTACACCATATTTCGTGATAGGCACAGCACTAGCAGCATCCAGTGTTTTCTAGAATATGTTATAAGAACGTAAATTTAAATATTTAGCAACAAATAACTTAAATTAAGCCAAGGAAAAACAACAGATGATTAGCTGCCGCTATTTTACCTCACAAAATATAGTGCCAGAATGTACTTTTTATCCATCATTTCTCCCATTGTGTGGAGCATGTACTCATAGGTCGACTATTGAGTTGCTTCATAATTAATAACCTCAACCAGCGATGGACAAAGAAACCCCGATATTTTGAACCCCAAATTGCTTGTACAAATGGTGTAGGTACCTAAAATACATTGTACCAAACGTAAAATGTCAAATTAAAAATTATTTGATGTATTTAATTGTGATGGAGGAAGTCTTACATTTCCCAAACTTGCAAAATAGGTGCGTTCAACCAGTGCATGTTGAGCAAGTCGGCTATATCGGTGATGGAAACAGTAATTTCACATTCCACTTTGTCTTGGTAAAGAAACACATCTCTACCATTCGGCAGATCAAAGAAATCCATAGAGAGGGGTAGTTTAACAGTCAGATCATGCAAAGTTTTGAGTTTGGGAGTCAGGGAAGCCAATGTTGCATCGTCAACAAGATTAGGGCAAGCCGAAGAAATTTCAAAACTCGCGGGCTATTTGCCTTTTCCCTTGGATGCTGCTTGCTCGGGTAACGGTTCCTACAGTGAAAATCATTGAAAGCAATGTTAATTATGAATCCAAAATCCAGAAAACTTATTCTCTAAGTTCAATTAATTACCTCGCCTAACATCACTAAATGTTCGGGCCACTGAGCATAACTGCCTTCACCCAGATCCACCAACTGCTGGGTATATGAATTTGACACTCGAAGAAGATAATTGCCCGCATTTTCATATACATAGTCAATTGAGACTTTGTAATGACCGGCCAATAACTGTGCATTGTGCACTACCGTAGTAGCTTGGAAAGGGTAGACCATGCCCAGCGCCACAATTTTAGTAACACCATCACAACTACGGGCGAGGCGACACTAGGTCAGCTTCTTTGGATATTCAATACAATTGAACAAAATAACGTTAGAATTCAATGCATTCAACATCATCATAACGAAACACTATAAATACCTGAATGTTAAGATCTGGTGGGGGATCAGCCGACTGGCGGCTACTATGAGTCATTGGCCTGACTGAAGGACTCGTTACAGTATGTATTTCTACATTGTGGAATTGGGAGGGTACTTCAATGCCATATTGTTTGAAGTTAGGGGCCAGCTACGATTGTATCATATGGAACTGAGTTTACATCTGGGTCATGGTCTTCCTCCAGACCCTCTCCGTTATGCTGGTCTCCACATCTGATATGATGACCCATCGAAAATCCTCCAATGATACAACCCCCACTCATTTGTCTCCTTGTCTCGTTAGGGCGTCCGTAAACATCTCTCATACTGATGTATCTACCGTAGCTCCTCACTCGACTAAAGTGCTCCTCTTGCCGAGTGCCACCGTTAATATATCCCGCTGTCTCTTTGGGACAAATGTACCTTGACTGGCCTACTTGTGTAATCGTATCTGTTTAGAAACACAAATATTATACATGTTACCAAAGGGTAGGTAAATCAAGTAAAGAGAAAATTAATTATTAATGTGTACTTACAATTTTCTAAACAACCGCCTTCGTTTTATCGGTCAACATGTAATAATTTCCATCGGGACCCTTCACCATCCTTACCTGAGCCCAGTCTAGACCGTGATCATCAATCTGAAGGGTCGAGCTAATCGACCCACATGATAAGGAAGAAGATAGGGGGTCTGCAACGGCCCACTCCGCCCTTCTACAAGCATAACTAGCGAGCCTAAATAGTGAGGATGCTCATTTTGCGCTTGATTCTCTCTCGCCTTCCTGCTTTTCTCCTGATAGTTAATTTACCAACTGCTTTAGTTTTAACCAAGTGTTGAGACAGTAATATAAAGTGCATTTTACACAGTACCAAGAACTCCAGAGTGGCACGATCTTCCATGAACTTTTTCCACTGATCTGACGAGAT
>CAVNYN010258921.1:2190-28413 GCA_963692815.1 Nyctanthes arbor-tristis
CCACCCCCCCCCCCCCCCCCCCCCACCACAAAAAAAAAAAAAAAAAAAAAAATTGAAGAAGCTTGGGCTCAGACGGAACCATCATGTCCCTGAGAATTAAGGCAGAAATTAGTTGCTGCCTTGGGAGTTGGGACAAAACAGAAATTGATTCTTTCCAAAATTTATTTCAATGTTTGCCCTTAAGTGTTTTTAGGGCTGAATAATTCCAGACCAACTGAACAACAAGTGAATGCCGATCTGGCCAAAAATATGGCTGGTCCCGATTCCTGGGTTGACAATTAAGTTCAATCTTGCCCACCTGGTTTTCAACAACACCTATATCATTTAGAAGGAGCTTCATAAAAGTAATCTGTTTAACTATTGCAAATTTGCAATATTTTGAAGCTCCATATGGTGCCAGTGGGTTCTTTTCTCTGGCCGTTTAATTTGTGTTTGGTAGAATTAGGATTGGTGGAAACTGCTATGTGCAGTATTTGAATTCTGATTGGTGTTTGAAGTAGAACATGGACTAATAAATGAGTTAATGCTGCCATTATTATATTAGTGATGAAAGTAGTGTAAGCAATCAATGAAACAAATCAATTGAAGGTTGGTGGTATGCTCCAGGAAATTGCCGTCAAGTAGATGGACAACAATTACCACATTGTATGTCAAAGAGGAGTTTGTACGAGATGTGTACTCTAATAATTAGAGTGTTGTAGGTACGTTTTTTTAACGTATCCATACATCCTATTTGTTCAAAAAGCATCACGTGCCATATCAAGTCAGTTTCTTCTTTGAAGGGACTAATACGATCACCCTTATAATGCTTTTCATTTTTTGTTGTTAAAGCAAGGAAGTGTTCATTGTGCCTTTTTTTATTCTCCTCGCAAAAATTTACATGGAGAACATTCTTCCATGTCGCCCGTGTAATATTAACTTATGTATGTACTAGCCCGTGGATGCTTGTTGAAGTCAGATGCATGAAGTGACAATCAAATTTTTCGCCAACTGTTGCTATCAGCAGCAGTATACGTTTCAGTGATGTGAAAGAGAGATCATTGCCTGGGTTCATACGTGAAGTGAAAGCTTGATATTCCGATGTGCAAGAGAGATTCTTAACAGAATTCACTCAATAAAGCTCGGTAGATTCCCATTCTTTGGTTTGTTTTGGTTTCTTAAAGGCACCCGTTTCACTTCAACTCCTTTGAAGTGGTACAAGGATGTAAATCATTTGAATTTGTCTTCGTGATGAAAACAAGTCGGCAAGTGACTTACCTGAATTTGAATTTAACACTAAATTGGTTGAACACCCATTTTACCTGCCCTAAAGTTAACCTATATGTGTGCATACTTGAAATTCTTTTGATTTCAAAAGAATTCATTTCTTTTCTAGAATTTATTTCAAAAAATGTAGTTTAATCATATATATGGTGCATCCTTTCCTCTTTTGTGGTGACGGAACAGGAGCGTATTGTTGCTCTTGTTTCTCTATATGGAAATTGAGAGACTGTACAATACGTGTCTGTACGTGATGCTCTTGCCTTATGATACATAAAATTGTGCCCTGAGGTAAAAGCAACTCCCATGTTTTCCAGCCTTGCGTGCTGGACCTGGAGTAAACTGGGAATGCCAGAAGTGTGGTAATTGAAAGAGAAATAACCACTTCTGAAATTGTGGCCTATTGACAAAAGCATCTTGTATAATAAACTTGAAATGATGCTTGTGGGATCCTCTGTCCCCACATTGTTCACTAAACTGCCTTATAGTGTGTTGATCGTATAAAGTCATTTCTTCGTAAATTATATCTCTGGAAGAGGAGCATATCATATTAATGTTGAGAGTAAGGGCCCACTCTTCATAGCCTTATTTCTCTTTAATCTGTCTTGGGGCCCCAGCTACATTACTCAGCCAGAGCCTTGGTCTGTTGGAATTTCTCCGGCTTGCCATCCATAGTTGAAGAATTTCTCCGGCTTGCCAAAGCAAATCATGTATTCACTGTGCTGGAAACATTCGTTGATTATGGTCTGTTGGAATCAGAGATTCAAAGGCCTATGGTGGATTAGAGAGACTTGACATGTTTTTCCCATTTGATCCATGTTTACTAAAGAAATCTGATAGGTTTCTCTCTCCCTTTTGAGTTAGGCCCCTATCCCCAGACCACTCCATGCTCAAGTAAATATGATTTAATGATGAAGTTTCGTTTCATGGAAAAAGGAAAAAAGAAAATGTTGATACACTAAGCTTATAGCTTACTGGACGTCAAACTGATGTATGTATTGCTTTTGTTTACTAATGCAAAGATACATCCGGCCAAATTTTGTGTAATGGTCAATGGTAAGAAGTACCTATGACAAAGATGACGAGGAAGAAGGCTCGAGTGATAAAGACAAAGATTTTGCTGATGACAACGGCATGAGTATAGTTGATGGTGGAAGTGTTAGGAGTCTTGACAATGGATATCTCGATGCTAAATTTGGCACTTCTCTGAACAAAATGTCCATCACACCTAGAGATTCCAGTGGTAAATTTGAAGGTGGAATACAGGGATATATGCAGATGCCCTCGATAATCAGACCATCAACCAGTCCCGAGTCATTGTGATTTGTTAGTTCTTTCTTGGTCACTATAAAACTAGGGGAACGTTGTAGTAGAGCTTGCTGTATTCGTCTGGTAGGTAGAATACAGATCCGTTTTACACTTGAAAGATGATGGTCGAAAGAAGGAAAGAAAAAGTTGGGTTTCCTCAGATGAGATGTAAATTTTAACCTCAAATGTAAACCGGACATTCTTTTTCCAATATGAGAAAGTTAACAGATTTCGTTGGTTGTTTTGATACTTCTATGATACTTTTATGTTCTTTTTTCTTGGTCACTTTCTACGGTATCTATGGATTCGGAGAAAGTATTGTTTTATTTATTTTTAATTGCTTTCATTTTCAAGTTATATGTCATTTATTGGTGAATGGTTCAGGTCAATCGCTGGGCACTGTCATTGGTGTATTATTATTATTATTATTATTATTATTATTATTATTATTAATTCGCTGGGCACTGTCATTGGTGTATTATTATTATTATTACTATTATTATTATTATTATTATTATTATTATTATTATTGCTACTACTATGGACTGAAACTTTGCAAGGGTTTATATATCAATTTTTCTCAAACAATTACCTTGTAGGGAGTAGGCTGTAGCCCATCTGGTATGTTCTATGCAATCTCTCTGTAATTGTAAAAAATTTTCAAGCACGCAACTGTTTATGTGATTTAGGAGTCGGTGGTGATGTGATGATGGCATGCCACATGGACGTTTTTGTACTGCTACCATTACGCCACTTGATTTTTAGTGCTTGAAACTTTGTATGTATTTAAGACTACTGCCAAGTCTTTATGGTACTTGGCACTTTCAAAAATAGAGACATGTGCTATCATCTTAGTAGTTCCGTTCTCCTCCCATCGAAGAAACTACAAGTGATTTTCTAGAAACCACGGGATGTTTCTTTCACGTCTGGCTTTGGATCAAATTTTATCCTCTTTAAGTAGGGATGGCGCACTAAACGTATTTACTCGTGCTTAAATGTGTTTCCTGATGGAGATGTTTACTTCATTTATCTATATTTTATTGTCCTACCTATTATATTGGAGATGCTCTCGGGAGAGAAATAGAAGAATGCTATGGAACTAGAAATCTAGTTTAGTATAGAATCCACTATGATACGAGACAGAGTTTCTTTTTTTTTTTCCAAATTATTATACATGGAATGGTATCGTACAATTATGAAGATTGATTTTTCAGATGATGAGATATGTGAAAAAACATATTTGTGTCACTTAATATTAATTTTTGTAAAAATGTCCGTACAGATAGCAAAAACTCCATCCATTCATTGTGGATGTTGTTACCATTGGGGAGGTTTTTGAGAGCCGCAGCCTAGTTAACAATTTCATGAGAGATATAATGAAAATCAATAGAAAATATGTTATTGTTTGCTATGGGCAACGTAGTTTCCGTTAGCCATTGCCATCCAATGGTAATCAACCATCGTAAAAAATTGTCGATATTGCCAAACACTCAATGCTAACATGAAGATGCTACGTCAAGTTATCGACAATAAAGAAAAATTATTGCCAAGTCCCAAGCGGAAACAAGGCTTAAAAATTAAAACTAGTATTCAAAACTTTGAAAATTAAAACTTCGAAAATTTTCTTGTCAAAAAGCATTTTTATGACACTTCTGGTTGTTTAATGTAAATATATAGATGCTGTGTCATTCAGTCCCGATCTCCCATTATATATATAACGAGATTATTTCACCATACACACACACATAAAAAGAGACTATTAAAACAACTGTGAGCCCCCACATACATAGGGAGATCACTGTAGATTTTTCCAATGATCTACTGCAACATATTCATATGACATGATAATCTCAAGTGATTTCCCACTGTATATCTAGTGGGAGATCAATTTTACGATATTACTAGAACACTTTATACATTATGTAGACACATGAATGTTTGGGCATTTATATGCTGATATAAAAAAATGTCATAATAACATCTTTTTATACTGTTATAAATGATAAAAAAAATATGAAATAGTTGAGGTGTCACAATTGTCATTGTCAACTCATGTGTGTCAATTTGAGCGACTTTACATCATAACGTTAGATTTTGTTGCACAATTTTTATTGCCTACAAGCGGGAGTACGTGGACCTCCTGCAACGACGAATCAGTAGGTTCGGGAATCTGGTTAGGTTCGGATCCGAGCTTTCACATTCGAATAATACACTTGGGCAGTCTTGATTCGCTAAAAATGAGTTTTAAGGAAAGCGGAAAATTCTTCCTCCGCCGAAACGAAGATCCGCGACCGCTGGTGGCCTTCAAGTGAATTTTGTAAATACATAATTACTCCTGCAAGTGAATTCCAAAGCTTCCAAATTGCTAGAGACGAATAAAATAATTTGGGCGATTGTGACTCTGTCTTATTTTGAAACTAAACTGATTTATTCTGTTAAAATAAAATTCAAAACATGTAATGATACAATAAGAATGATAATCTCAAAATACACATAAACGAGTAGAAGAATGATGAGATAAGTCTTCAATTATTGCTATCTCATTTGATATGAGTTTTCATCTTACATTCCGTATTGAAATTATGTATTCTCAATAACTTCCTTCTAATTCTTAGTTACATCATAGCAAATTGAATTGATAGCCCTTATAGTTGGCACTTATCATAACTATTTGAACTAATGTAGTCATTAACTTAATTATTTAATGAGCTCTTGAGATGCGATATCTTGTCATGTCTAATCAGAAACTCCAATCATAACACGCTAGGCGTTCATGGAATGACAAATGTAGGACGATCTGTACTAATAAAATTGAAGTAATAATATGAGGGTAATTGGCGTAAAAGGACTTTAACGTATGAAGTTATTGTGTAAAAGGACTCTATCATTTTCACTTTGACAAATTAGATCTCAACCTATCACTATTCATATAGAAAAGGACCTTATCGTTTTTGTCTTGACAAATTAGACCCTAACCTATCACTATTCATACGGCAATGGACCTTCTGTCTCTTTCGGTCGAAACTCCTATTAATTCGTGCATATTCTTCCACACCTAACAACTTGACAATGATATTTATATTTTTTAAAAATTATAATATCTTTTTTTCCGCCTCTTATAATAGTATATTTAATTATTATTACTATTATTTATTATTATCATTATCATATTTTGATATATTAAAAATCAATGTTGATTTACAATTGGATATTTAACTGTATTAGGAAATGATCTGGCGTGTCAAATATTATATATTTAACACACTACATAAACGTCTGACTTCATATTTGATTCATCTATGTTAATTTTTATAAACTATGGGGAATATGAAAATAATATGCTACCAGATGTTTATGTGGTGTGTTAGATATATACTATTTGACATGTCATATCAGCTCCTAATACGGCTAAATATCTAACGGTAAATTAGTACTGAGTTTTTTTTAGATATTACAAGGAGATTGTAGGGGAGGGGAATCGAACCTTTAACCAAGGGAATAAACAACCAACACGGATGCCGCTAGACTATAAAGGTCTTGGCAATCAGCACTGAATTTTAATATATCAAAAGATGATAATGATAAATAATAACAATAATAATTAGCTGTGCTATTATAAGAGGCGGAAAAAACATATTGTAATTTTTAAAAGATATAAATATCATTGTCAAACTACTGAGTGTGGAAAAATATACACGAGTTAACGAGAGTTATGACCGAAGGAGACAAGGGGTCCTTTTCCTCATGTATAGTGATAGGTTGGGGTCTAATTTGCCAAGACAAAAACGATAAGGTCTTTTTTCGCATGAACAGTGATAGATTATGGTATAATTTGTCAAAGTGAAAACGATATGGTCCTTTTGCACAATAACCTCATATGTTAGGGTCCTTTTACGCCAATTACCCAATAATATGACAAACATATGTGCTTACTTATTCAATATTTTGCCCTATTCATTTTTTTAGTCATATATAGTTCCATATATAGACATTTATATTATTGACATGTGAGAATTATTTACCAGAAGGAGAAGAGAAAAAAATAGAGATTAAGTAATACTTTATATAATTTTTCTAATACTTTATTTTATTAGAATTCTATATCTACATCCAAACACATTATTTTAAAGATGTTTAGTGTAAATTATATATATAATAATATATCGTAATTTAGATATGTGTACCCTATATGAGTTTTCCTTAATCGTTAGTTATTTTTTGTCAGATACTTTGGTGGAAGGAATATTTTCCACCCAGTTAGGTGGTTTGTAGGGCTTTTCCTTCTTCTTCTTTTTCTCAAAAATTTTAAGGAGAGGAGTACTCTCCCCCTTCATTACTTGGCCCCCCTAATTGGTGGGAGTCAATGGGACCCTCTGATTCCTTCTAATCAGGGGGACCAAGTAAGGGAGTACCTAGGGAGAGTCCTCTCCCTAGAATGACTCCTCTTCTTCTTCTCTATTTCTTTTTAAATGAAATTTCTATTAAAGACGAGGCCTAAATTACTATTATTATTATTATTGAAAAATCATTTAATAATTAACCTCTATTGTTACTTAATCTATATATTAATTAAATGAGAGATACTGTGTTATAAGCAGGGTTATAGTTGTCTTTTTATTTCCGTTACTTTACTATATGCAGTCAAAATCCATTGTTAGCCATTTAGTAATTATTTATTTATTTTGATCTTATCTCTTAAACTCTTTGGCCACTTATGGATAATATTCTCTCTCTCTCTCTCTCTCTCTCTCTCAGTTCTCTTCGAAATTCAGAGAGATATATATTGTTCAAGAATATTTCTCACAAGATTTGTAATTAAGTTTGCGGTATCTATTATCGCATTTTCCTGTCAAGACTGTCTTAAGTGAGCCTATTGTAGACTTTTTATAATATGTTGGGTAAATTCTGCAGTAAATTATATATTAATATTTCACTATTTTTCAATTAATTATAGATTATCATCCTTATCTATTTTTATCTTCAAGAATCTTTCTCACAAGTTTTGCAAATCTTTTCTAATTTATTATCTTTATCGATCGACGGTTGGGATCTCAAATTTGAGATTTTTATACGGAATGTATCTCATCTTCTTAATATTTTGCTAGATTAATCTATATTGAAATTTTTTGATTTTCTAAAATTTTTAATATATATCTTACCTAAGAAGTATATTTAGTCATTTGTATTAGACTATTTCTTTTTTAGTTGATGAACTAATTTTTAATTATTTTTTATATTCTTTTAAATTGAGTCATTATTACATTACTTCTTTTGTATATAATAAATATGATTTAATTAACGTTTCTTAGTTTACAAAATTCACTTATGGTATAGTCAATGAGAAAAATAAAATATTTAGTTTCATGAGGTATAATAATAATAATGAGTCAGGTCGTGATTGAGTATGCTACACCCCGTTTCCCTACCCATCAAAAACCTTTTCCCCATCCCTACTTAAATTAAGGACTGGTCGGGGACGGACTGGTATAGGTAATTCATATTACCCATTTATTGGTCAATTTAAATATATTTATATATTTTTATTTTCATTTTTTTGTTTAATAAAGTGAATTATAACCACTGAAATTGCAGTTGAAATTACTAAGTTTTCTTGATAAGTTTTATCATCTTTTACGTTTCAAACTATTAGAATTTTTAGTAAATATTTTTATTTTTACCAAAGAACAGTTAAACAGGTCGGGTAGAACCAAAAATTATCGTAACCTTCTCCGGGCCATTGTTAAGTTGGGTGAATTTTTTTTTTTTGTTTCATCACGACCTAATTACCCCGTTTAGTCGGATATTTCCCATCTTAATAGGATTGGGTACCCGTACGTATCGAGTTTGGCGGGTTTTTTGCATTCCCTGCTAAAGTCATTTAACAGCATTCTATATCGAGTAAGCATAAAATAATTATTAGTTAATAACAAGTTAATTAAAATATTACAGTTTAATGTGACTAATCATACATTACTTAACATTTTGTATTAATATTAGATATAATTTGATTTGTTATCCTTCTACGCAACGTACATGAGAAAATCTAGTTATCTCATTATAATAATGTAAAATTTTTGTCTAAGATTCGAATAATCAATCCATCCCTAGAACTTGGTTGGCTTTTCTCAATTCATTTTGGCATGTAACCTACATTAAAGTCACAAGCAATCCAGCAAGTCACTACAAAATTATTTTATCAACTTTTGAGTTGGGCAGTATTAATTTCTAAATCTAAAAACTCAGTAAATAGATCTATGGGAGCGATGAAGATTTTTCTTTTTTAAGTTTCATGGCGTACAAAGATATCGAGTAGCAGTTCGTGAAATGTATAGTTAAAAATAGATTAATTAAAATTATTGAATTGACAATTTATGATGAAAATCTAGTTAATTTTCATTTCGACGAACTTAACGATTGTCCTTATATGTTTTGTGTATCATGAGGTCAAAGCAGAAGCAATACTTGAATCAGGGATGAAAATTTTTTTAAAAATTGAAAACTAAAACTTGACCCGAACAGATAAGTCGTTTTGTATAACCAATTGAGTCCAGTGTTGCTTCGGCTGTGTCTAAAAACACTAATGCGTATTTTTTGTCGAAGAAATTATTGAAAAGGTCATCCTAATGAAGCATCTTTTAGTACTTTTTTTTTAACTAAAAATATATCACTTTCTAAAAATTATCTAAACAAACTAAAAAGTGACTTCTCTCTTAAAGTCACGCCAAACAAGCTTCCTCAAAATAAAAAAAAAAAAAAAAGAAAAAAAAAACTCCTTTATGAAATCTCTAGCATATGTGGCTGAGTTTGTCTAAGGAATTAATGTTGGTTTTTTCAAGGAATCAACACGGCCAAAAAAGCGTAAAAGTTAATGGTGGTTTCTTAAAATTATAAATGGTTTCTTGCTTTTTTGGGTAACGTTAGTTTCTTAATATTAGTTCAGTAATAAAAAGTAAAATAGAGAGTGTGAATTTGAAGAGCCAAACCCATCCTCTAAAATTAAAAGTTAAAATAAAGAGTCTGTTGGAGCCATTTTATTTTTTTAGGAATTACTCTTCAAAATAAAAAGTATCTTCTAAATAGAGTCTCTTAGAGATGATCTTAGATGATATAAATTCTATTAAAATTTTAAAAATCAAAATTCATTTAGGTGACCACTCCAGTCTAGATAACCAGCAGTAAACTCTCTTATAAAAATTGAAAATTAAACTAATTTCTTAGGAGGTTCTCAATTTTCCTAATCGAGCCATTTGAGTCCAATTTTGTCAAAATGGGATGCCACTGTTAAGGCACCATCCATCTTAATACATGTCACATAGAGTTTCAAATTAATATTACATATATGTGTCTATATACCCACATGAGATAAGGGTGCCTAGTCGAGTTGCCAAACGCTATACATGGAGCCAAACCAAACAAGAAAAAAAAATCCATTAAATAATTGGCAAGGCAGGACAAAATAACAGGCTCGTGGAATAACACAACACAGAGAGAAGATCAGAAGATGATAAACAAATATATATACGAGACTCACTGAGGATTGTTTGGAGCGTGACTGTCAAATCTACATATTCTCTCTCTCTCTCTGGGAGATTCGATTCAATCGCCGATTTTTCCTCCAATTCCAATCTCTGTCCTCTTCCTCTCAACATAATGGTTCCTGTTTTTCAAGGTACGCTGAAAACTGCATATATATATATATATATATATTTCTGTGTGTAAGGAGTGTTTGAAGGAGAAGTAATTATACTGTTGTGTGAGGAATTTTTAGTAGTTTTTTCACGACTCAAAAGCTTTATTAGCTGATTTTATCTCTGTTATGTATATTTCTTCAGCTCCATTTTCGGTTTCTCTGTGTTTGAATTTGGAAAAAAAAAAATTGCAGAATTTATATGGAGATTGTGGATTGTAGTTAATTTTTTCTTTTCACTGATTTGGGATCTGTATTTCTGTATGGGATTATTGATTTTGATCCATTGTTTTCGGTAATGAGTTTTGATTTCTGAGTTTCTGTTTGAAGTTTTTCTATTTCAGGAATTTTTTGCTTTCTGCAACTGCAATCTTTTAGTGTACGGATCCAACATTTGAATTCCCTATTTCGTCCTTGCTTTCTGCTTTTTCTGAATTTTAAACACAAAACCAATTTCCTTTTCCTTTTTGCCAAAAATGGTTAAAACTTTTCATTTTGAGATTATATATGTTCTCTACGTTGAACTAGATTGCAATCGACGAAGATTAAAAAGGAAAAATAGTTAATATATAGTATCTAGTACCGTTCAGTATATTGTGTAAAAAGAGTTCCAAGTTGTTTTCTATGATTATGTGATAATGTGTTGATTATTTTTGAATAATGATTTCTCGGAATGATGGCTAATTTATGAGAGTGTGGTTCTATGGGGTTTTGGGATCCTCTTTGGAATTATGAATTTAACCTTCAGGTGGGTTTTTCTGAATACCTTGAAAAAGGTTCCCCTCTTATGGAAATGGGATCTACGTTTCACATCACCCGTTCATCTTATCATAACCCCTTTAATAAAATATAATAATTATTGAGAAATAATAATATTAATATTAATTTTATTATAGAATAACATAAATAACTATAATATGCTAATAAAGAATAAAAAATAATGTTCTTTTGTGAAAAGAAGTGGCTGTTTAGAGGGTAGCATGATATCAACTTCTGAGCTTGTCTCTTAGTGCAGAAATTGTCTTTAAACAATTCAAAATCTTATCATGTTTTGTCTGGGCTTAGTATTTATAAGCGAGCACACACAAGAAGACATACGATGATAAGCATTCCTTACAAACCAATATTTAATAATTGAATTAAAAGCTTGTCCCTCCTAATTTTTGCTTTAAATTAAGAAACATCTCATATTGTGTTATATACTGTGTAGAGTCTAACCGTAACTGTATATTTATTTCATCAACTGGAGATTTAGAGTCTGCAGATCTATTAGGCCTACCACTTTTAAGTGGTTGACTTTTGGTGCATGAACCGCGAAAAATTCCTTTTTTTTTTTTTTTGTGGGGTGGGGGGTGGTGTTCTTACATTATATTGAGACTTGGACGACATGTGAAGGTCATGACTCTTGTATAAAGGTTGTTGTATTCTACGCCTATATGTTCCTTAGCTTTAGAGTCTTTTTGATTTCATTATTGCTTTTTGTGAGAAGGGTTTGGGAGTTGATCCTTAACATTCTTTTGCAGCATCTTGTTGATTTGAGTAGACTTAGAAATGGAGGGGGATACATTTTCAGGCTTTGGTAATGGTACACAGTTGGATGGCAAGACTGTACATACATTTCAGAAGAGTTTTGTACAAGTACAAAACATTTTTGATCAGAACAGGCTGCTAATCAATGAGATAAATCAGAACCATGAATCAAAGTTGCCCGATAATTTGAGCCGGAATGTAGGTTTAATCAGAGAACTCAACAATAATATCAGAAAAGTGGCTGGTCTTTATGCTGATCTCTCAACTTCTTTCACCAAATCTATGGATGCTTCATCTGAAGGGGATTCTAATGGTGCCCTCAAATCAGATGGAAAAGCTGGTCAAAAGAGGAGTCGGCCTTAGAATGAGATGTGCATGTAGTTTGGTATGCAGTAGTGGACATAACAGATCCGTATAATAAATGAGTGTAACTTATCTTTCTTGTTGTATATTGTAGATCGGAAGAGCTTTCCATTAATCCTAGCATGCCTGAAATGTCGGCCATTTTCCTTCTCTAGATTCTTTTGCATGGTCCGTACCCTACTCACCGAAACTGCATTTAGAAGAGCCCCATATTTCTGATGCAAATAATCTAATATCTGTTGTTCTTGTAATGTAATTCTCTAAATGTGGATTTAAAAGACTCGATTGTGTTTATATAATTTAATTTAGTACAAATTTTTAAAAGTTCTTTTTCGGATAAATTGTCTGTATTATTGTGATCTGAACTTTCTTTTTGCATGATCTCAAGTATGTGGATTCTTATCAAAAGGAAACTTTGTATGTGGGGTTTAGCTTTTTCAGTTTGTCAAAAAGCTAATTTCTACTATGGACTTTTACAGATTTTCTTAATCATTCTCTTTTTAATGGAGTTTCTTCTACTTTTGATTGGGAACAACTCTTTATATCCTTTTCAACCTCGTGTCCATTCTCTTTGCCTTTGAACGATCAGATTTGGAAAAGTTTTACACTGACTGTAAGTCTATATCAATAGTCTTGAAATAGATATCAGTCATAAAAAATCGAGGAGTAAGAAAATGAAGTTACTAACTAGTGAACAATTCATGTATACTAATATTTCACGGCCAAAATCCGAAGCAAAGCTTGCTATGAGAATTGAATATGCCAAAGCATCTACTTTCCATCGAACATTAAGCCTTAAAAGCTAGGTAAAATGCCGGGTCAAAGTCACTTATTTTCACCCACAAAATGCTTCCAATAGAATAATATACAATCCCCCCTTCTTGACCATACATTATCTTAAATAACTTTTCAAAGAATTAATTAAAAAATTTCAACATGCCGAGGTTAGATAGGATTTTAGTTTATCTTTTATAATATTATACCTAGTCCAACTTGTCTTGCTACATTCACAAACCATCAAGTATTAAAGTGAAAGTGAAAGCCAATAGTGGATAAAAACGATCTAGCGTCAAATGTATTGTCGCATATGACCATGTCGAGTGGCCATTATAGTTCTCCATATGGTGTGCCTTAATACACATTGCATGACCATATATATGACACCATAGGGTATCAGACTGAGACTATAATAGTGGATACTAGTGTTTTTAGTTTTCGGTAATAATATTGCAGGACGTCATTTTTAACAGATTAAAGTAACTTAAAAGTAAATTTTACTAGATTTTCACCCAACCGAACAGTCGAACACGTACCTAAAAACCCTTTTTTCCTTTCTTGAAAATTATTTGTCAAGAAATTATTTTTTGAGGATTTATTTGTGAAGAACAACCCAAACACAAGACATATTTTCTGCAAGATTCTTTGGAATGTAGTACAAACACAATTGAAATAAAGCAGCTTTTTAGTTAGATATATTTTTGTATTCTCAGTCACGCTCCACCACATGAATAGAATCTCAGATAAGAGATGATGGCCCTTTTGAACATTTATTTTCCATACTTGTTTCTGTTTTTTTGTTCTGTCAAATGAGCAATCTTTTGGACGCAAGTGAGTGGAAAGGAAACACATATTATTGTTGGCAATACTCTAATTATTTCTTCATTTCACTCTTATATTGCAGAATAAAATGGTAAGAGAAGATCGTACTGCAAATATTCACTTCTTTTATATATGTTCAAAATTTGATAATGGATCTCCTAATGTGGCATGTGATACAAAGATTACGTCTTGTGTTTAACTTTTTAATAGACGTTAAATGAATGGTGAAAAAGCCACGACTTGTGGAAATTTACTAAGAAACTTGATCAAGCTCTAAGGAGCTTGATCAAGTTTTATAACGAGATTGTTGTTTGTGAGTCTTAAATTATATACGAGAATAAACTGATTAATTTTTATTTTAAAAGTAACATGTCAGTAACATGGATGCTGGAAATGACAGAGTTGTACATAAAGTGTGACCCCTCAAACAACATTCAGATTGGGCCCAAAAGTTACTCATTGTTGATTGAACTGAATTTTCTCTCTACATTCTTATCCCTTCCCTCCTTAGGACCCTTCTTCTCTCTTCCAATTTTCCACTTGAATAATGTTTTTGTTTTTTGAAATCTAAATTGAAAACCATACATTCATTCTTTATAATTTATATTTTCACTACAAAAAACTCAACACTTCAAATTCACACAATCAACGTATTCTCACTTTGTTACAATTTCCTATAATCTCTCTTCAAATTTTCCAACACACATTTCAAATAATAATATCTTTTCATCCATTAAACCGAAAAATTAGCTACAAAGAACATATTTAGTTAATCTCTTATTGAACATTAATTAATGTTTTCATATATTCATATATATATATATATATATATGTTTATTTATTTATCTATCCATCCCTCGATAAACTAGCCCTGATCTGCAGGATTATACCATTAATAGCTTATATAACGGGATATCATTGAAAACCTATATATGAGTCCACCTTATTCAACAATGAAATAGTATTAATCACAATCACTGCTACAAATAAGATTAATCCTTTCTCGTCGTAAGTGGAACTAAAATAACTTCTGTACCACTGATTGAACACTTAGGCTTTCTTGGTGGACCCAATTAAACTTTTTCGAACCAAATTTCCCTTTCTTGGGACACTGGCTTCACATGGGTGCTAAAATTTGATTATCCTCGCTAAATAACTGTTGCTCACTCCAAGGACAATTAGGTAATTTACTGTTGTTGTGTAATTAGTCTTAATCGATAAATTATGAGTAATGCTATTTAGCACCATTGATACTTGGTACCATATGAAAGAGACATTGAATGATAAGTCAAATCAAGTAGGTCTTTTATTCATGTATTCAATGTCACATTAATTGTCACGTAGACTAGTGTCAAGCACCACTGGTGCTACATAATATTATTCATAAATTATTTATGTTTTGTCACTTGATCCTCATGAATAAATTCGTTGTCAAGGCTTGGGATTCCCCCAATCTTGAAATATAATCTAGTTTAGAGAAGTAATCAAGTAAATGTACCAATTTTTTTATGGTGTCTATTAGACACTATTTATAGAGTCCAAATTGTGATGTAATAAGTGTTTATTTGATACATTGGGGGAGGGGGAATTGAGCCATCATCTTTCAATGTGTCTAATAGACATTTGTCATATCACAGTTTAGACTCTATAAATAGCATTCAATAAACACTATAGAAAAATCTGTGAACATACAAGGATCGCATGATAACAAAGATTTGATAGCATCTCTTATGATCTCGATCAATTTGTTTAATTATAAATGAAATAAAGAGTGTGGACGAACTTGCTTAAAGAGCAATATGTTAGGGAAAAATATTGCAAATTTGTCAAAAAATATTACCACTCTGGATTATATCTTAGTCGATTTTATTTTTCTATTTCTATTTCAAAATTGAATTTGATCTAACTATTTCTAATATTCACATATTTCGTGGAAAAGTATTATGTAATGCTTTATTGCTCATTTTTAATCATTCTATTTTTGTTTGTTCAAATTTCAATTTCAAATAAAAGAAAGAAACTAAAATGAGTAGTAGTAATTACTATCTCTCGCTACACGCCTTAAGAGGACGTCTGACAATAAAAACCCCGCTGAATGACTGGTAAGAGATCATTTTCATGAATAGTAGTTGTTTGAAATAAACAAAGTGGGCACTATATGTTCGGTTATATCTTATTATTAAAAGAAATATGTAGATAAAAGTACTTTAGCTTTTAGTATTTTTAAAGCAAACAAAATACCCACCAGGGAATGGTTAAAAACATATATTTTGTTGGTATCACATCATCTAATTTAGGTGATGGATATGTCATGATGGTGAGTACTCTCATTCGATTATGACCTCATAATTTTTCTATGTCACTTCAAATCATCATTCATAGTTCAATTATTGATTATAAGTAGCTTTTTGGGTCGTCTCTTGTGATAATTTGAGATATGAAGATAATCTTCTACTTTCTGAACAAATTAATTAGTTCTTAGAGTTTCATTAAAGTTGCAAATGACGAGCAATTTTCAAAAATTTAATTAAAAGGTTTTTGAAAAATAATTCACTTGGATTATAATTAGGACAAATGATCGATGAAAATGAGTTTATATTATTGATTTCTTATAGTCCCCACAAAGGGGCTTATATTCTTGACTTATGTGCGCTCTATTTCAGAAAGATATATATATCTACATTTATTTATATTGTTATAATGTGAATTGCAATTGTACAAAAAAAAGCAGTAGTACTTGTGAATTTTACAGGATATATAAAGGAAAAGAAAGTTGGGGCCAAGATTGACACCTAGAGGTCTCAACTTTGAATCCTTTATGCGGGTTTTTTCTACATTTAATTGTAGCTTGTGGTCTTATTTATTAATTTAGACATATCTCTATACGCATTTGTAATGCTATAATACAGTTTTGTAATTCTACTTGGACCAAAAAAAAAAAAGACAAAACAAAACAAAACAAATGTAGATTTAATTGAATAAAATAATCACTTCCCAAATAGTCTTGGTAGGAGAAAATATGCCACATATTGAATTTGTGAATATCACTAGAAAGTAGAAATCTAGACTTACAAAATGGTATTGCCCAGCTATAATTTGGCCACGGAGGAGAGATTTAAGTAAGAAGATGACACCATTCGGGGTGTGCGAATCATTCAATCAAGATTATCATGCCGGGTGGTTCACTTTTTCACTTTACAGTATATCCAATGTAAATAGTTTTGAGGTGACGTGAAGGAGAGTTGAACTCATAAAGTGTATAATTTTCTCTCTCTTCTTTCTCTTACTTTTTTCCCTCTTTATTTTTTATTTTATCTCCACAATGTCTTTGACAATGTCTAACTATATAAAGTGTCAAGTACATTGTGAAGAAAATATAGAAAATAAAGAAAAGAGAGAATGAAGAGAGAAAGTTGTCTATCTCTCGTCCATGTGACTCTAAAACTGAGTCCTGCTATGAAGAGTATTACTCTCTCCTTAAAGAGAGTACACACCTATGTAACTACATCTGATTGGGACTTGAGGGATTGAGGGTTTCTCATACTCTAATCACATGTAACTATACAAGAAGTGTGCTCTCTTTAAGAGGAGAGTAATACTCTCTTTAAAAAATTTACTCTAAGATTATACATTTATAATAAAATGACGTCAAGTTTCTCTCCTCATTATAAAAATTGTGAAGTAATCTTACCTCATTAGATTAGATAGAATGAGCCATCTAGATAATTCTATCTTCATTGGACATATGTAAATATTTCTCATTTTTAGTCTCAGTTTCTATAAATGGCCTTTCATGATTGGTTCCTATTTGATTACATAATCCTAGATTTTTCTTCTCCACCATTGATTGATTAACCCATGGGTCATAGCTTTGTTGGTGGACCTGCTAAAATTTATTTTTGATATCTTCATACGGGACAAAAAAAGTTACCAAAACAAAATAGTTCAATTTGTTTTGGTATCTTTATACTCGACAAAGATAAAGCTTTATTTTTGTCGAGTATAAAGATATCAGAAATAAATTTTAGTATAAGGATTTTGGATATTGTTACCAAAACTAAAAAGAAAATAAAACAATTGTGCAATTGAACTATTCTAAAATAAAAAAAAAAAAACTAACAAGGACTTATGTCTTTTTTTGTTTGTTGGTTTTGTATTATATGAAGGTATTATACTCTATGACCTCATCATACCACATTATCACTTTGTTCCCCCTTCAGGTACAAACGAAGGATCATAGGGGAGTCGGATGTAATATATCTGTAACAGGTGCTTTTTTACTACTAGGATGTGCCTCTTGATCATTATAACTTGCTTATTATTGTAGGCGTAATACCATTTTCTTATTACACAATTTTTTATTTTTCCAAAAATATAATATTTTGTAAATTTTCCTTTCCAAAAAAAAAAAAAAAAAAATCTTATTTGGGCTATTATTATATTTTGGGCCATAATAAATGGGTATGACTGATAAATTGGGCCGAGGCCCTTTCTATATGATGTTTAAGCAAATCACTCTTTCCCATTCTTTCCCGCATTCTGTAAAACCCAAAAGCCCAATTCTCCAGAACCCTAGTTCCTGCTGCAATCCCTAATCATCCCGTGTATAAAATTTGCCCCAACTTCTTGATTGATCTCCATCTAGGGTTTTTGCTTTGCACGTTACTCATTCATTACATATCCCTAGATCTCTTCCGTTCAAAATCTATGTTCTTGTAACCACAATATGGCTACTCAAATGAGCAAAAAGCGAAAGGTGCCATTGTCAATCCTAACATTTTGCTTTTAGGAATGGGTACGTGTTTATGGTTCTGATTGATTGAAATTTGTGTTGCAGTTTGTGGCTGATGGAGTGTTCTATGCTGAGCTGAACGAGGTTTTGACACGTGAGCTGGCGGAGGATGGATACTCTGGTGTGGAAGTTAGAGTAACTCCAATGAGGACTGAGATCATCATCCGAGCCACTCGTACTCAAAATGTACTCGGTAATTTTCATGTTTTGTCAAAATTCCATTTCTGGTTGCTAGTTTTGGCTGATCAGTTCTCATACCATATAATAGCTTCGCTTAACTTTAAATTTCAGAATTTAGCTTATCATATTATATAATACTGTACATTGTTATAAAAATTATGCTTTATTTGCGACAGGTGAGAAAGGGAGGAGGATCCGGGGGTTAACATCAGCTGTACAGAAGAGCTTCAAATTCCCCGAGAACAGTGTGGAATTGTACGCTGAAAAGGTGAACAACAGGGGGCTTTGTGCTATTGCTTAGGTCGAGTCCCTTCGATACAAGCTTCTTGGCGGCCTAGCTGTCAGGAGGTACTCAATCCATTCCTCACTATCCGTCTTTTCTTTAGATGAGTTGTATCAAACATAATTTACGGATATGATATAATATCTTTTTCTCATGACAATAGTGAGCTTGCCACTTCGTGTTTGCTGAGTGGTTCATGTGTAAGAGTTCTTCGAATTAAAAAAAAAAAAAAAGAAGAAGAAGAAGAGGAAGGAAAACTGACAAACCACTGATCAGTCACCTCTGTTGATGTGATTGCAACAGTTTTTAGCATTGGTTTTTCTGTTTACTTGGCAACATTCATTTTTTCCGTCCAAATATTAGTTTGTGATTTGGTGGTAAAATTAATTAGTTTCTAGATGTCATTTGCTGGTTACGAAATGATATGATGTTGATCAGCATGTCATCCACAAATCAAATTGGTACTTCTATACCAATTTTGTGTCGGATGATGACGAGAATAAAGTCATCCTGATTCCATCAAAACTTCGTGAAATGTGCCTGTTTTCATGCGGTAACCTTGGGAAGGACATATGCCAAAGATTTTTATCTAAATATATTCTTACAATTCTTGAATGTCAAAAGGTGCAAGTTCCTCAAGAACACTGGAAATATGAGTTCATTAATATATACTTTTCATCTGTAGACAGTGATTTTCTTGATTAACCTGTCATTCTTAAAGCAAATATGTCATCTTTATGACTTGTTTGTGTCTGAAGATGACTATATCTATCCAGCTATCCCAAATGATTGACTTTTGTAATATTCATTCTTCAAATGGCACTGCTTCGGATTGCTATATTCTTGAAACTAGGTAGCTAATATGTGGAGTCGTTTTCATCATTTTGCTTTCTTTCTAAAGCAACTAAGTCATGGACACTGTTCTTTCGTTGTTCTCTGGGCTCTATATTTACACAATTTAAACCCATTGTCTAGAACTTCTCCATCTGCGGACTTTTTTGACTTGGTAACTTTTTGGACTTTCTCAGGGCATGCTATGGTGTTTTGAGATATATTATTGACAGTGGAGCTAAGGGTTGTGAGGTATGCTCGTGATCCTTTTTTTTTTTTTTTTTTTTTTTAATTTTATTTTGATTCATTAGGCTTGCACTGCAAACAGTTTAATCTCCTAAGCTGAATTTAAAATAGGTGATTGTTAGTGGGAAGTTGAGGGCTTAGCACGCCAAATCCATGAAATTCAAAGATGGTTATATGATTTCTTCTGGTCAGCCGGTGAAAGAGTACATTGACACTGCCGTTAGACACGTGCTACTTAGACAGGTTTGTTGGACTATCTTGCTCTTTTGTCTTCAAGGAAGCAGCGTTTTTGGAATCCTGTTGCAGTCTCTCTGTTTTCTTTTTTGGGTTTGGGAACTTCTGAATGTGGTGAATTTTCAGGGAGTCCTTGGAATTAAGGTAAAGATCATGCTCGATTGGGACCCCACTGGAAAGCAGGGTCCTATGATTCCTCTGCCTGATCAAGTCACAATTCACATACCCAAGGAACAAGAATTCGCTAGGCCAGCTTCATTACCTGTGGCAACCGAAATTGAAGTCTAAGTAAGAGGAGTGTAGATTTTCTATTTCAATTGTTCACTTTTAGATCAATGTTTTGTTTATAATTTTTTTATTGATTTCGGCTAAATTCTTTTTGAGAGCTGAGTACTGTAGAAATATGCTCTTGGGCACTTCTAACCATTTTGCGCTCAGGTTTCAACTTTTAGACTGTCACATTCGAATTGGAACTTTTAACTTTTTTCGCCTGGTGTGTATTGAGCTAGGGCAATGGAAGCGGAAAGACTGTTATTGCATATGAAAATTTTCTGGCACTAAGTATATTTCGTTCATGCAACTCATGTAGCTTGTGCCCTTGTTGCATTCAATGGAAGTGAATTTTGTAACGAGAATACAAATTTCACTGTAGGCTATTTCCAGTTGTGGAAGTCTAGGGTCTATTAACCTGTGACGAAATTAAGAAAAGTTGCCTCATAGCCAACTGATCATGTTAAATATCTCTCAAAGGTTTGTTGCAAATCTTCCAGGGCACGTATTGGTTTTCCAATGTTGCGCATATGAGAGACTGAGATGTGTTTTGAAGGTTTTGTAGCAAAATTTTTGAGAGGTTTTTGAACATTGTACCTTTCACTAGACTTCTTGTCCCATGACTTCAGTACCAACTACTAGAAAGTGATGTGTCACACAATTTGTCTTGTCTGGTACTGTAACAATGCAAGGGGTCTATGGTCATTTGTAATTTGAGTATAATGTAAGTTGGTTATTTGGTGGTGGATGATTATATTTTCACTACGGTTTTTATGTATGACACCACATTTTAAATATACACCACTTAAAACTTATTCTTGAGACACGCTGAGACACACCGCAATTAATTTACAAGCATAACCTTAATCAATGATAAGAAAGATAAAAATTGAAAAAAAAAATAAAAATAAAATAATAGTACACCACGTTCACCCCCCTTAGGTTTTGACCCTTTTTCCTCCTGTCATCACCGTTGTTCGTCCCACCACCGTCAACCAATGAATCCGGCTGATTCTCGATTGCTATTATCAAATTCCAAGAAACTAAGTAGCATGCGCAAAAACCAACAATTGAACACATAACTCTGAAGAAATCTCAATAATTAAAAACAATCAATTAAAAGTTCAGTTGGAAGATTTCATAAATTTCCGACGGTGGCCTTCAACTTTTCACTATAGTTAAACGTATGATAATCACATCCTTTTGCTATGAATATTCAACAAGTCGGAGATTTTGTTTGTTCAGGATTTATTTTTGTGAGTTTGGCTAGTTGGCTTGAAATTTTAGATCTTTTGCCATCCGTGGTTATTGTGAAAGTAGTCGCTCATTACAGTGATTGGTTGTGGATCAAATTACATATGAAATGAGTGGGGAAAATTATTTTTAGGGGGAACCCATATGAGGGGCTTGATTTGGGTTTTTTCCACTCTTATTCTCCCTCAATCTAATAAAATACTATTTTTCACACACTTCCACTCTATTTCTAATCTAATAAAATACTATCACATGTTCAATTCATATTTTCCCCTCTATTTTTTTCCCTACACATTATTTGAAAATAGATTTTTTCCCTCTAATTTTTTCCCCTTAATTTTTTTTTCCCAATATTAATCTTGCCATAAGAAACAAAAACCCCTCGGTGGTTCTGCCGGTAACATTTCTTGATTTCCTGAATTACCCCTAAACCTCTCATAATTTTACGTAGCAATCCCCTTCAAATTCCGATCTCATTTAAATTATCCTCTCTCAATTTTTCCTTCCAATTTTCAGCTCTCTAGGTTTTCAATTTTGCTTCCATTCCATAATAACAATTGAATAAACTGACTACCAAAGAATGCCGGTGCATCTGACACCGAACGCGATACGGGCGATAAATGGCGGCGACGTTAACTCGAAGCCTTTGGTGCAGGTTTTGGATATCAAGCTCATAGGTCTTACTCAGGAACGCTTCAGATTGCTTCTGTCCGACTCGTCCTCTTCGCAGCACGCGATGCTCGCTACTCAGCTCAATGACCGAGTCAATTCCGGCCGCGTCCGTATAGGATCCGTTGTTCAGCTCGTCGAGTACATATGCAGCACTGTACAGAATCGCAAGTACCTTTCGTATCACTGCTGTATTGATTTTCTAGCGGTTCATTTGTGTTTGTGTAAAAATGGAGCTAGTTTCTTTTTTTAATGTCTGTTTGTACATTATTATGTCAATTTGTGCTCTATGCAGAGTGCTTGTTTGATGATTTATATATTCTAATAAGAAATGTAGATTTTAATGTTACAAAGATGTTGTTCTCTGGCATCTCTGCATTTCTGCAATCTGCATGATTGATGTTCTTTGTAGTCTTTTGCATTATGACTATGGAGTGAGCTAATGAGGTTATGTGAGTTGTATTCACAGAAAGATTTGCACATTTGAAATTGAAACGTGTGGAAATGATGAATTTTAGTTGCATTTGTGTAATGGAAGGCGCAGATAGAGAAGTTATTATAATTGTTCGCAGAAGTCCAATTACAATACCTTGACAAGTCAAATTGCTCCTATTTCTGTATTTTGAATTTTTTTGCATTTGAAAAACTCCTGATTCATGTCTCTTTGTGGTTGAAGATACCGTTGCCCAATCATTTTCCATTAGTGCAATTGCTTAGATAGGTGAGACTGCGATGCCAGCTACTTTATTCGTCTGAATAAAATTTCTGAGTTACTATGTTTTAGCTAATCCTAGTGGACACTGAAAATTTGTTTAATAAGACCTCAAAATGAATGGTATACTATTATGTCTTGTTTATCATTTCTGTTTTTGTTTGATTAGTGTTCTATTCTTTTTCGGCTGAACTGTTGGTTTTCTTAAATTATTTGAGTTGCATTATTTGTTGAGCTTGGATAAGTTAAAGATGTGAGATTGCAAAATCTAGTTCTTGAAAGTTATTAATGTCATTAAAAGAATATATCTTGCATGCATTTATCATGGTTGAGTTAAAATTGGTTATGCATGGAACAAGAACTTCAACCACAAAGTTTGAAATGTACTGGTGAGCATATTTTGAAATTTGAATACTATTATTCTACATCTCTAGTCTCCATTCTACAACCCAGAGTCCAGTCCATGCTACAATGATGGTGTTAGTTTGCTAATTATGTCATGAATATCAGAGTGTACATGCCAAGTGAAGCCATATTACTCTTGAAATGTTCAAGACGTTGTTGCCTTGTACTTAAAATGTCCTGGGACTCAAATACTCATTATGAGTTCTGAGCAGTAGCAGTGCTGCGAAGCACAAAGTAGTGTGATAACGTTGTATTAAGCAGCAAGATTATATCATGTATGAAGCTGTATTATCTTTCATACCATCCAAAAAATAATTGTATGGTATATTGAGAACATGCCAGTACTTTTTTCCTGGTTGAAGAGATCTTTCTGCTTATGTTTCATTCTGTCCTGAATTTGTATCCTTGTTGCAGTATTTGTGGAGCAAGTAACAGTCCATATTATTCTTTAAAATTTTAAGGCTTGTTATTAAATCTCTAGATTGGTGTTTCATGTATGTCTGTCAGCATGCTCCTTGTCTATGCTGTATATTCACTTCATTTGGTACACTAGAATATACTGGAAATTTTTATTACAAAATTGCACGTAGAAGGTAGGAGGAATTGCGGGCAATATTTTTAAGGTTTGATTTAAAATAATACCATCCAGACTATTTATCTTATCTGGTCTAGTTTTAATAGACCACTTCACATTGAGTTGGTAAGAAAATCAATAAACCCCTTAATACCATCTACCTGTTAGTTTCTTATCATCCATTCTGTTCAATACTATATATTGACTTGTGTATTCCGACAATACCAAATGTGTCCCTTGCAACTTGAATAGGCAAACTGCAAACACATCATTGTTGAGAGTTAAGCTATAATATTTTGATGCATTTGTCATGGTTGAGTTTATGAGTTTCAACAGAATTTGCTCATATTGAGGTAAAATGCTCAACTGAGTAAATGAATTGATTAAGAACTAAAATATAATAACTACCTTATAACATGAGCTATATAACACTAAATGAATTGATTAAGAAGTAACTAAAATATAATAACTACCTTATAACATGAGATATATAACACTCCTGTTTCTCTTATGGAGCTTCCAGGAATGTAACTTTTTTATTAAATTTGATTTGTATATTTCCTGTTGAAGATGTTGATTCATAATTATAAGTGAAAGATGAAACTGCCTTATTACCAGAATCAAGACATTGTTGAATGGCTTGTGTTTAAAAATCATGCTTTACTCTTCAGTTGATGGGAAGTTATCTCTTGCTTTTATTCTGGAATGGATTTGTATCCTTGCTTTATATTTGCAGAACTATTTCTGAATAACTGCTTTTGAATAACCCTTGGAGTTGTTTGCCTCTGAAAATTTTAATGTCGAATTCGTTACTGTGTGGGTAGACTGATATTCTATGTAGATGATTGCACATGCTGCTTGTGTACATTCACCCATTTTGATTGCATAATGAATCAAGATTGTAATTATATTTTTCTTGAGAAATAATGTTTGATTAAACGAATATTTGGCATGCATTTGTCACAATAAGAAGGGGATGTCTGGAGAACATGTCTTCTAAGTCATATTCTGTAAGGTAGTAATATTCATTCTTTTATGTCGTTTGTCTTTCTTGGAGATGCTACATGCTTGTAGTACATATTTGTAGCCCATTGATCCGTTTCTTTCTAAGCCCTCTTGCATGTTTGACAACATACCTCGGTACATTTAGTTCGAAACCGGTGTAAAGTCAATTATGTATGAATGTTATTTATTTATATATATATTTTTTCTACATCTCTCTCTTTGTGACGCTTAAGCTCTATCAAACTTATGCACATGGAATGGATGCCAAAGGGGATATATAAAATTAATTTACCTTGATCTGCTATATTTGGATTTTTACATTATGGCTTACTCTGAAACTCGTTCGCATACTTTTCTATCTGTAGGAAAAGCTTCTATATTATCCTTCATGGAGTAAACTTATTGCCAGGTATTCTGCTTGCAGGATCATTGTCATTTTAAACATGGAGACTATTATACCAGACTGTGAGATCATTGGGAGTCCAAAGATGTTGAATGAATATGATACAGAGCCTCAGAAATCAGTGTCTAATAGAAGTTCTGGCCCCATAACATTCACCAACAATACCAATTTCATTTCTCAAAATTCTGCTCGCCCAGTATCCAGTCGGTATGGCAATTCAAGCTCACAAAATCTGCCCAGCAGCATGCAGAATTTTCCCGCTAAGGTTCAGCCCCCTTATCAACCGCATCCTAGCTACAAAAACCATGGAGCGATAATGAAGAATGAGGCACCAGCACGCATTATCCCAATTGCTGCACTGAATCCTTATCAGGGTCGGTGGGCGATCAAGGCTAGAGTGACTGCCAAAGGAGACCTGCGGCGCTACAACAATGCTAGGGGAGATGGGAAGGTGTTCTCATTTGACCTCCTCGACTCAGATGGAGGGGAAATCCGAGTTACATGCTTCAATGCTGTGGTTGATCGCTTTTTTGATATCATAGAAGTGGGGAAAGTCTACATGATATCAAAAGGTAGCTTGAAACCTGCCCAGAAGAACTTCAACCATCTAAAGAATGA
>CAVNYN010258926.1:0-18906 GCA_963692815.1 Nyctanthes arbor-tristis
AAAAAAAAAAAAAAAAAAAAAAAAAAAAAAAAAAAAAAAAAAAAAAAAAAAAAAAAAAAATGAAAGAGCTAATGTAGACATGTTGGAAATATTGAGATATTTGGTTCTAAAAAAATTTACGGTTGTATAGAACTGTAGAACATTACTTTCACATTGGTATTGGTTATTATCTCCACTATCCCTTTACATAAATTGTTGTAAGCTTGTATTCTGATTTTATAAATAGCAAACAAGTATTAAACTATTAATTACCCCGACAGATTTCACTTGTTCCAACTAGAACTGAAAGTTCAAAGATCAATTACACACGTAAATATAACATTGATTAAAATTTGTCAGAATGAGATCAAACAAGTTTCAGCCTAGCTTTATCTAAATGGCCCTAAGTTCAAAATACATCCAAATGGACTTTAATATCAAATAATTAAAAATTCAAATGTATATTAATATTAAAGGTAACACATTAAAATGGACTTTAATAGGTAAGTTCATTTCCGGTTCAGGTGATGTATAAAGGGGAAAACCTGCTCTTCAAATGAATAACCTGACCTGATAACAAAGACTTTTACCACCACCAGTAGGCATCAGAATAAAACAGTCCCGCTTCTCCAAAGATGCCTTACAAGCCTGGTGCTGCAATGGTCTAAAACTCCTATCCTGTTACCAAATACAACTACATTGGCCAATTCGATGTTATCCAATTGTTGCAACTCCTCATATGTTAGAGTTCCATGCTCATCTTTAGATGACCTGGAGTCTCTTATTTCATCAAAAATTGATGAAACTGAACTTTGAGTAACACTGCTCCTACAACCCTTCAAAAGAAGATGAATTTTCACTACTTTGAACAGAGAAACACCATACTGCAGCACTCAAACACTAAAATATCAAGGATATTAAACTTCTCTCTCTATTTTGGCCACTTTTTCCTCTCCCTCTTCTTTTATATGATTCTGCTGGTGGACGAGATGGTGAAATTTGTCTGAAGAAGATAATTCATAAATATCTAACAGAGAACAAAATGATTGATCGTGCGAGTAAAAGACAAAACTTCAAAGGGACATAGATGATGTTCACTTGCATGAAGAAAGCAAAGTCCTGTTGTTAACATCCCACCCATTACCACCCATAAATCACTTTTAAGGAATATTCCAAAATTATGAAGTTCCCATGTAACTATGTCGTAGTTAGAGCTCCAAATAATGAGACACTTGTTGCAGCCTACAAGAAAAATATACATTACAGTTGACGTCAGTAACACAAAAAAAAAAAAAAAAAATTCAAGAAATATACCTTAGATATCGAAGAATTATTTTGGGCCCTCGGAGACAAGTCATCTAGGCAGCTTTTAGAGGTAGAATTGACATGTTTTTTGCTAGGTGTCATGAGTTCTGCCTCTTCACTGTCACTTGAAGAATCGATTGTCATCAATTTTGGGCGCTTTTGACATTCAGGAGAATCTTCTATAATGTGGATATGGCTTCTTGAACTCTCATTGTCCTTCACGTCATAATTTTTCAGATGGTCCTGGTCCAAGATCTCAAACAAAGCTCCACAAGTTTCTGACTCCATGGCTTTGACATTATCCCAATCCTCACTATCTTGCATTGATTCAGCAAGTGTTGCCAGGAAGTCATCACCACAGTGCTCCACAGTGATGAAGTCTCGTCCATCATCACCTTACCAGGAATATTAGCATATAAGTAGCAGAAGTGGTATTTGACCATCAAATGGGATTCAATACAATTACAACAAGCCATAAGAATCAACTTCAGTGTTAGAAAGATATTAGGTGCTTTTCATGTAGTTGTGGCTTGAAGAAAAACATGAAATAAAGCATACGGTGAACTCATGATATCTTCGACAAGAGAGGATTATACAGTCATCTCATGAAGAGACAATAAGTGGTTGCCCGACTCTACAAGAAGCACTTTCCACAACAGTAAGGATACATGTTCAGGTCAACATCTAGACATATAGTTAGTTAAGCATTAGTGTCAAGCTTCTTTTGCCGGTTCTTGTTTCTGTTTCAATATCTCCTCAGAAAAGAAATTTTCCTGCTTTCCAATTTCCCCTATCTCATTACTAGGAAGTAGATAATCATTTCTCATTCAGTTCTTTTGCTCGTTAGTGTCCCACCATCTTTACTGACTTGAGCATCAGAGGGGTTATGTAAGGCCAAGAAATTCTAGTAGCAAACCCCCAAAGGCTTCAGTAGCATAAGTTCATTAACGGGGATGACACAGGCAACACATGATTGGGCCCAAGCAGTGTAGGTGCGATTTTTAGCATCAACATATACTACCTCCGTCCCAAAAAGATAGTCCAATATCCCATTTTCACCCGTCCAAAAAGATAATCCACTTACCATATCGAGTATATATTTAATTTTTCATTTCCTTATGTGTCCCTAATTAATTATTTTTATTCAACTAGATCGCATTGAAAGTATTTCAAACAATTACGCATTGTAAGTATTTCAAACAATTAACGATACATAAGGGTATATGTGGAAAAATAAGGTAAGATTAATCTTTCAACTATATTAACTATCATTTCTTAATATATGTGAAAATAACCACTAGATTATCTTTGTGGGACTGAGGGAGTATATCAGATGATCTTCAATTAAATTTTCTGCGTGATTCCTTTTAATAGTAACAACTTCTTCAATAACAAGGATATTTTTAGACAACACAGAAAATGCCACACTCTTACAAGTATCCCAAATTAAATATTCCAACAATCTAACTATCAAATTAAAATACCACCCACGAATTAATCCTCTCCACACCTATTTCCCCTCACTGGCACACAGAGACACGTCAAAGTTCGATCAATGAAATAATGAAAATGGGGTGCTAACCATAGAGCTGAATGAGGCGGTCCAAGCACTTATTGGCGGAATCTTCATCAAATCCAAATTCAAGAGCTAAACTAATCAACCTAGCTTTTTCTAGCTCCAGATCGCCGTCCTCCATTTCTTCCTCTGAACTTTTCCCGCGCATTCACGTCGCAAATGCAAATGTCTTCCTCCTCCGAGGAGGGTCATAATATATACATACATACACTCCATCTGTGGGCTTTGAATATGGGCTATGGCCATGGCCCTGAGGGAGAAAGAGATGAGAAGATCGAGCTTCTTTACATAAAAACCACTTCTTATATTAAAAAAAAAAAAAAAAAAAAAAAAAAAAAAAAAAAAACTCATAATTGAAAGGTAATGGTAAAAATGACCTTTTGTATTGTAAAACTACCATAAACCAAGCTTAATTAAAATTTAATTCTTTATTAATTTTACTAGTATTAATTATTATTTTTTATAAATTATAATTATAATATAATATAATAATTAAAAGTAATAATTTAATTTTTTCTATAAAAAAGTAGTTAGGTTAGCCGCCACCGCTTTCAACTCAGACCACCAACAATCACCGCCACCACAAACACAGTAAGAAATGAGACCGTTCATTCAAAAAAGAAAATGTTACCAGAAAATAGTAACAAATACAATCGGGGAATAGTAACAAAAAAGTCCTAAAAAAAGAAAAGAAAAGAAAAAATCAACAAAAAAGGACAGTAACAACAACACAATAAATTAGAAAAAGGAAACTCGTGTGAAATTTAAGTGAAAAAAGAATGGTAACAATCACCCAAAACACAAAAAATTCATGTAAAATTAAAAAGAAAAAGAATCGTAAAAGCCACAAAAAAATTATTAACAAAAGATAAATGTTATGGTAACAATTGCAAAGACATGGTAATAAAAAAAACCATGGTAGAATAATTCAATAAACAACATGGTAACAAGAAACAAAATATGGTAACAAAAACATATACATTAAAAAACATGGTAATACAAAAGAAACAAGAAAAAAAAACATAGTAACAATTCAAAAACGATTCATGTTAGCACGAGACAACTACAAAATAGTGTTAACAAGGTACATAAAATAAAATTATAAAAAAAAAAACACACATGAAAACATAGTTTTATATTATAGGGAAAAAATCTAAAATAAAATGTCTTCAAGAAAATAAAATGAGGGAAAAATGTTTCCCAAAAAAAAAAAAAAGTTGAAATATGTGTTATGGGTGCCACCGGTAACTTTTTCAGTGACATCCAGCAGTAGCCTGTACGGCAACATGTGTCGGCTGTTGCTATCAGCAGCCATGAATAGCAGCATCCGCTATTGGTGTTCGCTCCAACCAGGGAGAGGTGGCGCAGAGTCTCCTCCGATCTAATTCCGATTTGTCAACAGTAGCCGCGTCGTTATAGGCGGTAGAGGCAGCGGTGGGTTGCGACTAGTGGAGGCAGCGGTGGGTTACAGTTGGTAGAGGTGGAGGGGACGATGGTAGCGGTGGCGACCAGTGAATGGTTTTGCAATGAAGAATAGATGTGGTAAATAATTAAGGTTTGGGTGATGGTGGGATTATACAATGTGTAATTTTAATAAATTTAAAAAGTATTTAAATTAATAATTATGATAATATAATTTTTTTGTTTAACTATAATAATAAAAAGAAACAAATGAAATTTGAAAAGGATAAATTTACAGTTAGTTTTTGTTTTAAAGGTATAATTCAAGACCCAACTAAAAAAAGGGTATATTGTCTAATTTTCTCGAAGGGTAATTAGACCCTTTAGGATTGAAGAGGGGGGTTTTATTGAAAAAATACAAAAATTTTATAAAAATTAGTACCATGTTACACAATTTAGAAATTTTAAGTGGGTCATTGTGACCAAGTACACGTATATTTGTCACATTTCAGTGTGACCAAGTGTGTCCATTGTGACTAAATGTATTAGTGTGACCCGTTGTCAGTAGGTCACAGTCATACGCCAGAGATTCACAACTCCAACTCCGACAAGTCACAAATCGCTATCACAACAGTACCATTGTATGTTACCACAATCACCACAATAGTCACACTGGCAGAATCCGTACAAATTTTAGAAACATAAATACAAATTTTCTGGCAACCACGAGCTACAAAAATTTCAAAAGACCAAAAAATTTCGTCATAACAACCACTATAAAAATCACAGCCGATCAAAATCCGGCTAGTGATTCAACAATTAAACCCCAAAAACACCCCGCTGGTCAAAAATCAAACCTCAATCAAACGAAAACTAACCAAAAATTGAAAAAAAAAAATCAAACCCTAATTTGAAAAGTTTAGGCAAATTTCGATCGCGATTAGGATTCCATCAGTAGAGAGTCGAAGAGAGGGAGAAAGAGCCACCAGTAAAGAAAGAGACCCGATAATTTGTTGCGATTTCACGATCTGGAACCATTGATTTGAACAGTGACGGTGGCATTGACAGTGGATGAAGAAAAGGAAGACGACGATGATAGTCATAGATAGGCGGCAGTGCCGCAGCGATAGAGCGAGTGGTTAATTGACAAAAGGTGTGGTGCATGTGGTTTAAGAAAGGAAACGATAATGGAGGCATGGGTGGGTAAAGTAGAGTACCTGATTTTTCCAAAATATGGTGTTTGGCTAGAATTTGGATTATTTGTTAGATTATAAACTATTACGTGGTATTATTTTATTAGTTACTTTTTGTAAAAAATAAATAATTACTGTTTGATTTTTAATTTTTGACTTTTTAAAAAATGTGAAACTAATGAAATGATACCGTGTGGCAGATTATAATCCAGGGTCAATTGTCAACTACTACATGATTTTTGAAAAGAGGTGTTGAAAACACCTTAAAATCCTAATTAGATCGGAAGAGCGTCGTGTAAAAGAACATATGCACTCTTTTTTGTCAACTTTTGCAAGGAAATGACCAACATTGCCAAATAACTGGTGGTTTCAAGAAATCAGTCCAATGGAATGATTCATTACATGAGATATAACCATATCCTATCTAAAATAAAGGACGAGTAAGTAGTACCGCATATCTTATAATGGTTAGACGAGTCTAACGAAATGATTCATGAGATCTGTTTTCGTTTTATCCGAAGTAAAGGACGAGTAAATAGTCACGCATATTTTTGTAATGAATAGAGAAGTTTAACAGAATGATTTGCGGCATGAAATATGTTTTTGTTCTATCCAAAATAAAGGACAATTTTCTAAGAAAAGCTTGGCTTTTTGTAAGGGAGCCCCAAAGCTTAAGTGCCATGCCAATGTGGAGAAATAGGGCCTGTGCCAACTAAGCAAATCAATTCCCCAAAAATAACTCGGCCCACCTCCAAAAAATTCAGTCGGCAGAGCTTGTTTAATGCTTTTTATTTTACCAATTTATAAATTTACCTACCAATGATTTGACATTTGATTTGATAACTATTCAATTACAACCACAAATTTCAAATTTTTTTACATTCCCAATACACATTCTACCTCTCTCTTTGTTATAAATTCTCCACATTTTGACAAATAAAAATCATCACACAAGCTCTTATTTCACCCACGCCCCACCCATCTTTCAGAAACAACACTTCATGTGGGCAAACAAAAAAAAAAAGATCCCATCTTCCTCTTTCAAAAACAACCCCCTGTCCCTAAAATATCTCTTTCTACGAAACCATCCACCTCCTTTACTATGGAACCAGCAGCAGCAACTGGCAGAAGCAGGGGGTGACTATTTGGCACATGTTCGACTCACTCTCTCTATAACGCGACCCTCTTCCCACCGGCGGCAAAGACCCCCCAACTGGACCACCATCCCCTAAACCGAAAACACATCACTGGCAACCCCGTCGTAATTGGCCCCCAATTTCAAAGACATGAAACCCCCTTTCCAAATTAGCGCCTCGCAACTCCTCTCAAGAACCACCTCCAGTTAGTTCCGTCTACCATCGTCATACACCACCCGATGGGCGGAAAATGCACCACCAGCTGGTGGCCAATGGTGGTTTCGGCCCCGGCAAGGGGGAAGTGGGGGGACTGCTGGGTTTAGGATCAAGATAGATGGAGAAATTTTGAGGGACAAGTCGCAGTTTGAAAAGGGAAAGGACAGTGGCAGCCTCCGTCGCTAGAGCTTCTTCGCCGGTAGTTGATGGTGGCGCAGGTAGCATGGTTTCATTTCAAAGAAAGAAATATGGGATCGATTTTCGAGGGGTGTTTCTAAACCAGGGTTGGGGTGGGGTGGAATAAAATTTGCCGACTGAATTTTTTTTAGGGTGCGGCCCAGTTATTTTTGGGGAGAATTAGTGACTGTTTGATTCAATTTATGGTAGTTGATTTGTAAAGAGAAATTATAAAGGTGTGAAATGAGTTGTGTAGAATCAATATAAGTTTGAAATTTGTGATTATAAATAAGTAGTTGTCAAATTAGTTGTCAAATCAGTAGTATATAAGATTATAATATATTTTGATAAAGAGGATCAAACATGGGTAAGTTTACTTAGTTGGCGCGGGTCCCGTTCCTCTACATTGGCATGCCACCTAAGCATTGGGGGCTCCCTTACAAAAAGCTAAGCTTTTCTTCGGGACTCTCGACGAGTCCAATGGAATGATTCATTGTATGAGGTATCACCCTTTCTTTTATGTGAAGTAAATGACGAGTAAATAGCAACCGCATATTTTTGTAATGGTTAAACAAGTCTAACGGAATGATTCGCAATATGAGATATGTTTCGTTCTATCCAAACTAAAGCACGCATAGCCACACATATTTTCATAATTGTTAAACAAGACGAACAGAATGATTCGTTGTATGAAATATGGAACCAATGTTGTTTACTTAGAAAAACTGCCCTTTTTGTTGGTGCACGTAACTTTACACTTTAATTGAATCTAATTACAATTATACCTCTATAAATTGTAAATTGTAAATATACAGTTCTTTTTTTATTTTTATGATTTTTTATAATAACTGAATTATTATTTTTTATACCTGTGATTACATATACATATATATCAGAGCCCTAGCAACCCCCACCCTCCCGCTCTCACTTTCCTCATCACCAATCCCTTCGTCCATCCACCACTACAACAACTACTATTCTATCCGTCGCCACCACGAGTTGCCACAAAAACAAATCATTTCCACCACCATTCGAGACCAAGCACAATGTACTAATACCATGCACACCATTTGTGCACCACCAATAAGCACCACTATGCGCTCCACCATCACGCACCATTCTGCGCTTGTTGGTATGACCTAGCAGCACTAACAGATGTTGCAACAACACAGTGGGGTCGAGCAACCCAGTATAGTACAAGACCCACCGTCAGGTACTGCAGTGCCTTATTGATACTGCTACCTGGCGACCCGACCTAGTATGCGCTTTTTTTTTCATTTTTGTATTTGATTTTTTGTTGTTTTTTACCCAACTATCACTGTTAACATGTTTTTCGAATGTAGTTCAAATAAGTGGTGCTGTGGTTAGAAACTCGCGTTCTGGGCAGGAGGCCTCTTATTCAAATGTCAGGAAGAACAACTCGAAGGGAAGGGAAATGCTTGGCCAAAGTGGGGATTTCAGAAGAAAATGGGAGGAAGGAAAGCAACAGTTGGTTAACGGAAATTTCAATGGATGCCGAACAACACGGTTTTATCATTTTATTAATTCTGTTATTTTTATTATTACGTTTTTGTTAGTAAACATGCTTTTTCTTCTTTTGTTCCTGTCATTTTCCTAGCTTATAGGGTTCATGTGAGAAGAGTGAGAGTTAGTTAGAAAATTGTTCTCCAATCTTCCTCTCTCGATTCTCTCTGTAACCTCAACTCTTTCTTCTTCCTCTCATCTCTTCTCTTCGTTTATGTAATTTCCCTTTGTTATTAATATAATTCTCAGTTGGGTCGTCCACCCCAACTAATTTGGTATGGTGTTCTTTTATATCTGCTCAATTTTGGCACAATCTGTGACATTGGTATCAGAGCAGGAACATGGCTCATGAAACTCGAGCCAAGGCCGTTGATAAACTGGAGGAGAACATCGCAAGAATAGAGGTGGATCACATCAATCTCCAGAAACATATTTCTGAATTAAATGATACGGTTCAGGATTTGCATGAGAAGCAATGGAGAATTGATTTGAAGATGGATAATATGATGGGCAAAACAGATCAGCAACTGGGAGAGATTGGATCGATGTTTGAATCTGTAGCTTCTGGAAAATTCAATGATTGAAGCAGTAACACTGGAAAGGAGAAAATGATTGAAGGAACCCTATTTCCATGCTATGCATGTGTTGCACTGCTACCCACACCATGTGGTAATACTGTTAATTTCATAAATAGAAATGAGGATGATCTGAATAGTAAGATTCCTAAAATCGATTTTCCTTTCTTTAATGGTAATTGAGCAAGGGAATGGGTGAGAAAGGCTGAGAAATATTTTTTGATTTACAAAGTAGGGGAGGGGATGAAAATCAATATTGCAGTTATGCATTTGTAGGGGATGGCTGATATATGGTTCCAAAACTTTAAGGCCAACTTTCCCAACCCTACTTGGAGTGTATTTGTGGAGGAATTGGGGAGAAGGTTTCCTGAAAATGCTAAGGTAGAGGTAGTGGAAGCTTTCAATAAAGTGAGTCAAAAGGGAGGAGTAGATGAATATATTGAGGTGTTTGAGGAGTTGCGATCTCAGATGATGCTGATTGTGCCTTATGTCCCAGAATGCTATTATATATCAGCCTTCACCAGTGGCCTGTGTGATAAACTCTAGTCTGCTGTTAAACTGTCAAAACCCCAAACTCTATCATATACTAATAAAGTAGCCATACTGCATGAAGATGCAATCAATGCCCTAGCCAAATCACAAAGATTCCACAAAGCCACACACTATTAGAAACCCTCAATCCCAAGCCCAAGACCAGTCAGCACAGTTCCAGCTATCACTACTACCAAAGCTCAACCCAAAAATAACAACCAAGCCATCACTCCATATAAACCTAAATTTAAAGCCATAATATATGCAGAAATAGGGGCTGTGCTTTAGATGTGATGAAAAATATCATGTGGGGCATGTTTGTAAGAATAGAACCCTGAACTATATTGTAGTAGAGGAAGGTGAAGGAGATGAAGAGATTAAGATTGAATCTGAAACTGAAGAAAATGAGGAAGGCACTGAAGAAACCATATATATTACTATGAATGCATTGATGGAAAGCACTAAACACAGACCCTCAGAATTCCTGGAAAAATCAAAGGCAAGAAGGTTTCAATTCTGATTGACAATGGAAGCACTCACAGCTTTGTTGATGATAAATTGATACTATCTTTGGGGTTGAAGGTACGAGAGGATAGGAATATGACTGTGAAGGTGGCTAATAGAGATAAATTGGAGAGCAAGACTTTGCTATGCCCATTTTGTTGGCAAATGCATGCATATGAGTTCTAATTTCCACTAAGGACACTCAACCTAGTGGGAAGTGATATGGCTCTTAGTGTTAATTGGCTCAGTCAGTTTGGTCCTATCACTACGGACTACTCTGAAGGGTATATGGCCTTCCATTACCAAAGAGAACAAGTAACATTGCACAACAGAGCAATGGGCAGCATTGACATGATCTCTGGAGAAGGGTTAATAGATTGGCTTAACAGTCAAGATCATGGAATTAGGGCCCACATTCACTCTATTTCTGAGGAAGGATTGACTGAGGTACCAATTGAGTTGCAACCGGTTCTGCATGAATTTGAAGATGTGTTTGCAGAACCACAGGGATTACCCATAGAGAGAGCAATGAGCATCAGATTGTACTTAAAAAAAGGAGCACAACACTTTAAACTAAGGCCCTACAGATGTTCTTACATACAAAAGAATGAGAAAGAAAAGATTAGGCATGTTAACAAGCAGAGCCGAGCCAGCTCGGCTCGCCTAAATTTAGGCCCGAGCTCGGCTAGGGCTTTTTTGGTCCCGAGCCTAAAAAGCCTGAGCCGAGCCGAGCCGAGCCAAAGCGCGGTCACAAAATTTAGGCTCGACCCAAGCTTTGGTTCGGGCCTTTTCCGAGCTGAGCCGAGCCCAGCCGGCTCGGTTTTTTTAAAAAATAACACAAATATAGTAGTGGTGAAGATAAAATGTGGTGTGATAAACAAAAATAGTAGTGATAATATAATTACCTTTTATATGAAAGATCGGAAGAGCAAATAATTAAATTATTACAAAGTTTTTTTGGTTTTTTTAAATTTCGACACGGGCGAGCCTTGAAAGCCCGTGTAAACGGGCCTGCCTGTTTTGGCCCGGCGAGCCACACGAGCCGGGCCGGGCCGAGCCTTCCCCAAAATTTGGGGCTCGACTCGGGCTTGGGCTCGTGATAAACGAGCCAAAAGCCGAGCCGGCTCGGGCTTTTGCAGAGCCGCCTGAGCTGGCCGGCTCGTTATACATCCCTAGAAAAGATGGTCTAAGAGATCTTAGAATCAGGAATCATCCAACCTAGCAGTAGCTTCTTTGCTTTTCCAGTGCTGCTAGTTAAGAAGAAGGATGGAAGCTGGAGACTCTCTGTAGATTACAGACAATTGAATCAACTTACAGTTAAAGATAAGTTTCCTATGCCTATGATTGATGAACTCCTTGATGAGCTACACGGAGCTATGTATTTTTCAAAAATTGACCTGAAAGCTGAATATCAGCAGATTAGAGTGAAGCAAGGGGATGCCCACAAGACAACATTTAGAACACATCAAGGGCTGTATGAGTTCTTAGTTATGCCCTTTGGCCTCACTAATGCCCCTCCACCTTTCAGAGCCTTATGAACAAAATCTTTAGAGAATACATCAGAAAGTTTGTGCTTGTATTCTTTGATGTCATTCTGATTTACAGCCATAGTTTATCAGAACATCAGAAGCACCTTCAGATAGTTTTACAGATATCATGACAGCAGCAGCTATTTGCAAAGTTGAGTAAATGCTCCTTTGGCCAGCAAAGTATAGAGTATTTGGGGCACATAATCAGCTATGAAGAAGTGTCTGCTGATCCTAAAAAAATAGCATTAATGGACAACTGGCTAAAACCAATAACCCTTAAGCAACTGAGGGGATTCCTTGGTTTGACTGGGTATTACAGGAGGTTTGTCAGGGAGAATTGCCGAACCACTCACCAACCTACTTAAGAAAGATAATTTTGAATGGACATCAAAAGCTGAACAAGCCTTTGAGGCATTAAGAAGGGCCATAAGCACTACTCCTATATTGGCCATGCCAGATTTTAGCCAACCCCTCACTATTGAAACTGATGCCTGTTATGGGGGCTTGGGGTCAGTACTAAGTCAGGGGAGGAGATCAATTGCTTATCTCAGTAAGGCCATCAATCCTACAAAACTTGGGCTCTCTATATATGAGAAGGAACTTCTGGCTTTGGTCACAACAGTAACCAAGTTGAGACACTACCTAGATGGGCAGTATTTTATTATCAAAACTGATCATCAACCACTAAAGTACCTTTTGGAGCAAAGGATAACCACCCCTCTACAGCAAAAATGGCTGACCAAGCTATTAGGGTTGAACTATGAAATCCAATACAGAAAAAAGAATGAGAACACTGTGGTTGATGCTCTATCCAAAAGGGAGGAGATAGGATGTGAGGCTTTGGAAATATCCATAGCTACACCTACTTGGATCCAGGAAGTAATTAACAGTTATGAAGAGGATCCTTTTGCCATAAAGAATATGCAAATAGCCCTTATGGATCCTGCTTATTCTGCATATTATCAGTACAAAAATGGAGTTCTAAAATTCAAAAGGAAACTCTACATTGGGTCAGGGAGCAGATTAGACAAAAACTAATAGCTTGTATCCACATCTTCCAACAATGGGGCATTCTGAAATTCAAGCCAGTGTATATAGAGCCAAGAAATTGTTTTACTGGCCTGGAATGGTTAACGAAATTAAGAAAGAAGTTTTGAAGTGTGAAGTTTGTCACAGATGCAAGTATGAGAATACCTTTTATCCTGGACTATTACAACCTTTTCCTGCACTAGCTGAAGTATAGAATCATGTCACTATGGATTTCATAGAGGGGCCACCTGTCTCTAATGGCTATTCAGCCATACTTGTAGTGGTTGACAGATTTACCAAATATGGCCATTTCATAGGCCTCAGCCACCTATTTACAACTAAGAAGGGTGCTCAATTGTTCTTAGATCATGTTTGTAAACTCTATGGGCTGCCACAAAGTATTGTTTCTGACAGGGATAAGGTGTTCACCAGTCACTTTTGGCAAGAATTGTTCACTTTGATGGGAACCTGATCTCACATGAGTTCAACCTATTACCCCCAATCTGATGGTCAAACTGAAAGGGTGAACCAGTGCCTTGAAATGTATCTTAAGTGCATGACCTATGCTAAGCTTAGGAGTTAGAGTAAATGCTTATCTTTAGCAGAATGGTGGTACAACGCCCCCTTTTACAGATCCATTCAAAGAACACCATTTCAGGCTCTATATGGTATTCTGCCACCACAACTTTCAATGGGTCCTTATCAACAAACTAAGTTGGCTTCAGTGGAAGAACTATTGCAGGAGACACAACTCATGGATAGATAATTAAGGCAGAGTTTAGCTCATTCCATGGCTAGAATGAAGCATTATGCTGATAAAAAGAGGGTTGACAGAGAATTCACTACTGGGGACTGGGTATACCTCAAGCTTCATCCTTACCAATAGCAGTCAGTGAAAAGGGACAACCATGAGCTTAGCCGAAAATATTTTGGTCCTTTTCAAATCCTAGAAAGTATTGGAGTTGTTGCTTAAAGGCTGGAACTTCTCCCTACTGCCAAGATTCATCCTGGTTTTCATGTTTCCTTGCTAAAAAAGAAGATGGAATCTAATATTGTGCCATCAACAAATTTATCAGAGGTTAAAGAGACAGGCACTCTAGATCATGTTCCAGAAATATTCTTCAGGTGAAAGAAGTCCAAAAGAGAAGAGGGCCGGTGGTGCTGTGGTTAGTTAAATGGCTGGACAAGACCTTGGAGGAGTCTAGTTAGGAATCGACAGAACAGCTCTTGAAAGATTATCCTACATTTGAACCTTGGGGACAAGGTTCTTTTAAGGGGGGAAGACGTCAGGAAGAACAACCGGAAGGGAAAGAAAATGCTTGACCACAGTGGGGATTTCAGAAGAAAATGGGAGAAAGGAAGCAACGCCTAGGTAAAGAAAATTTGAATTGATGCCGAACGACACTGTTTTATCATTTTATTAATTATGTTATTTTTATTATTACATTTTTTTAGTAAACGCACTTTTCTTCTTTTGTTCTTGTCATTTTCCGAGGTTATAGGGTGCATGCGAGAAGAGTGGCAGTTAGTTAGAAAATTGTTCTTCAATCTTGCTCTCCCGATTCTCTCCGTGACCTCAACTATTTCTTCTTCCTCTCATCTCTTCTCTTCATTTCTGTAATTTCCCTTTGTTATTAATATAATTCTCAGTTGGGTTGTCTAGCCCAGCTGATTTTGGTGTGGTGTTTTTTTATTTCTACTCAATTTTGGCACAATCTGTGACATCGAACCACGCCTACCCTCCCCTATATATCTCCCCCTCGTATCGGGGAAAAAAAAAGTTTTCCAGCTGTTACTGAATTCCTTTTCATTTTTTTCATTATTTTTTAAGGAAGTGAATATCTTATTTATTAGAACATCTCCAATGCACAAAGTCATGGTCCAAAGTCCAACGTGAGAAAGATATATATAAAAAAATTGATGGGTCACGTATGTTTTCTATTTTTTTTTTAATTTTCTTTTTCTTTTAATCATTTTAATCCCTTTTACCCGACTTTTTCTTCACTTTTTTCATCATGTGAGGTGCCATGTCATATATATGCATTCCTCTGTACTATTATTTTATAATTATTTTTGAATTTGTCTTTATCTTTTTTTTTCTTTTTTGAATTTCCCTCTATTTTCTTCACTTTTCTCTCTATGTCCACTTAGTTTCTCTCTCCTTTTTTCTCCATCTCTCTCTCTCTCTCATCACCTTGATATTCCACCTTGACTCTTGCATTGGAGATGCTCTTATTATGGGATGGTTACAAGGTGAATGGGATGGATTCACATAGAAAAGCCATTATTATGAACAAATAATGAATAATGCTTTTTTATGTATACTAAAAATCGATATGTAGTCTCACATTTCTTTATCGAATATTGAATATGTGAATATTTCCACGTATATTAGATAGATGAATATCTACTCATCATCTACTAATATAAAATGCCAAGTATACTTGAGATCAATCTCTCTTCATCATAAAAAGTATTTACTCATACGAAAACTTACTTGGTGGACACTATTTAACAGGAAAATATTTGGTTTCTATAATTTTAATAAATAAAAATTCGGAATCAATTATTCTTTATTTCAATCAATATATATATATATATATCTCTATAACAAGAGGTTAGATGTGTCTATTTGATTTAGAATTCTCCTACTTGTACAAAGTTTATTAGCATTGATCTGATTTATTAGCGTTGTTATTAGCAAAATGTATTTGAACAGGAATTCCCAAAAAAACTTAAAAAAATAGTAAAATCTTACGCGCCGTAAAAGCTGAATAATTATAGCAGGCACGTATTTTCGTACGGAAAATAGAACATATATAAGCATATCATATATCTACAAGGAAGAAAGCCCTTCTATAATGGTACATGGACAAAATCACATAATGTCTGCAAGTTTTTATAAGGGGAAAAATGGAAAAGGAATAAAAAATCTTACCAAAGATACCATTTTTTACATTATTCTCAATCGAAGAACCATATAAATTCATTAAAATAAGTAAGTTCAAAAAAAGCATGTCTAGGCACATGCACGTGTATGTGCCTGAGCTCAAGGCTTGTGCCCCACGTCTCGAGCCTTAGGAGAATCGATTTAAGAAGAGAAGAATAAATAAAAACTTGGAATAGAGCCCATATCCAACAAAAGTGAGGTGATTTTGCGCATGCATGCAAGAAGGGAATTCCAAAGATTGTCCTAAAATCCTTGTTTCGCTCCTTACTTATCCCCGCACAATTTTGGAGCAAGTATTCTTGAACCAACGAAAACCTTTTCTCAATGAATTTTTAATGTTGCTCTCGACGGAGTAATAATTGTACGAGGCAATTCTCTTTTTCCTTTTCAACTCGCGATCGCTATACCATGCTCGGGATTTTGGGACGACCTGCTTTACTTTGACTTGTTTGCATGTGGTATTCGGGATAGAAGAAGATTGAGGAGGGCTTGATTTGTGCGCGTAGAGATCACTCGATTCGTAGGTAATGCCTAGCCTTTGGCCATTTCTCGAATGTGTCGAATGAGGTGAGGCAAAATCTCTCATCATGCGTCTCCTTCTCTCTCCTCTCTCTCTCTCTCTCTTCCTCCCCACTCTCTCTTTATGTATATATATTATTATTATTCACTGGTTTGGAGAGAGAAGGGAAACAAAGCTTTGAAGCTTTGCATGTGTGTATATATATGCGTAATTGTTGTATAGAGAAAGAGGGCTTGAATGATAGAGGCCAAAAATGGACTATTTCTCTCTTTTTATGTTAGTTTTTGGAAATAGATCGAGATATGATTATTAGTTGACCATAGAAGAAATTTGAAAGAGAAAATAACGGTGGACTGTAAATTCATGAGACTAAAAATTATGGCCAGGAAAAATAAGAGAGAAATATGGAGGGTCCGCTACCTATGGAAAATTTTGTCAGAGATGGTCAATATTGAAGGGAAAACGTTGTTGAACAATCCTGAGAGAGTACTATAGTACTCTGCTGTGTTGAGGAAAATAAGAATTGACATTACTATTCGCGAGAGTAATTCTATTAAAAATGATCTCCATCCATTGGATCCCGCCATATAGGCATTTAGTGGCAGGAGATCGAGACTATCAAATTTCTTGTTAAATTGGAGCCTTGATCAAAACACATGTAAAGGCAAAAGTACTGTATTTTCGATCCTCGTATAATATCAGAATTTTCTTAGGGGTGTAAACATGAATCAAACATTTGAAGCAGTTCGCCCAGTTCTTCATTGGCAGAAGAAGAAAATAGGACAAAAGCAAGCTAAAATTTCTTTAAGTGGTTTATCAGTGTATGAATTTCATAATGAAAATCAAATTATCAGAATCAGTTGTCACAATACAAACACATCCAAAATTGCTGTTATCAAGTCGAAGTGAGTGAGAAAAACGACAAAAACTATAGTTTCTAAACTACAATAAAAGAAAATTATAGTAAGAGATAATTAAAAAGAATATGATTTAAAGAAAATATGATTTCTGTGAGTATGAAAAAAAACATATTTAAATATTACTGTATTTTGATAATTTTAATCTTGATAATTTTAATCATTCGACTCACATGAACGGACCCCTTGCATAAGGGTTGGCTCACATGTAGGTTGACCTCACATTGTTAGCGGCGCTCATCTAAACATAGTGCCTCAGGAATAATTTCAATAATTTTAGTTACCAAGATTTATTGAAAATTTTACTTTGCCACCATGAGAGTAGCATATTTTGTCCGAATTCTAATGTGCATGCCACTATCCGTTATGACTAGGTATCATCTAGACAATAAGAGCATCTTCAATGGGAGAAGGTCAATTGGAGCTTATTTGGCAAAAAATCAGACAGTCCAATGCATGTGGCATGCTGTCTTGCAACTGACCGTCCTTCCCTCTAAACATCTCCCCAATGCTTTTGGGTCAATTAATGGTGGAGAGAGAAACAAAAAATAAAAGGAAGAGAAGCTTTAATAAAATATAATATTTGTTGGTGACTTGGCTGTCAAAACTGAGGGTCTAAATCCAGACCTTCTCTTGAACATAGTTTACATTTAATGCAGTACAGCTCAATTGAACATTGTCCAACTCAGCATGCATTGGAACTGTTTTTTTGTGCATCAAGTCCATTTGGCTGACATGGATGGCTTTTTCTCACCACCCACCTGAGAGCATCTCCAATGTAAATGTCTAGTCTTGAGGTGATGTGAAGGAGAGATATAGACACATAAAATTTATAAATTTCAATTTTCTCTCTCTTTTTTCACTTCTTTCTTACCTTCTTCTCTATTTATTTTCTATATTTTTTCACAATGTCTATGACACTTTCTACAGTTAGATGTTCTCAAAGACATTGTGAAGAAAAGATAGAAAATAAAGAGACAAAAAGGTAAAAAAGTAGTGAAAGAAGAGAGAAAATTAAAATTTGTAAATTTATGTGTCTATATCTTTCTTTCACGTCACCTCAAGGCTAGACGTGTGCGTTGGAGATGCTCTGACCTTTGGAGATGCTCTAAATAGGAGTATGCCGCATCAGTGTTGGGGCATATAATGGGGTGCAGTATTTGTACCCAATACCATTAATGGATCTAGGCCCGAGCAAGCCAAGCCCGTAGCCCATGCTGGCAAAAAAATTAAAAATTATTCTTTTGAGATCGGAATTTTTAATTATTTAGTGAAATTCTTAGTGGAATTGAATAAATTTTTATTGTTGCCAGTATTATTAGAAAATTCTAGAACCGTCACTGTCCAATACTAATGTGACACACCACTATTGGTTATCTAAATAAGAGTAGTTATAACCATTTGTTTTATAACAAATGCTGACATAGCACGACATTAGGTAAAATAAGTTGCCCTCGTAATGACAATAAAGCTTTGAAGTATTTGGGAACTGGCTGTGGTAAATTATAAATACCCATCTTTCAATGCTAAACTGTTATATTACTTAAATTTTATTGTTTATTTGTTGAATAGGCACTTTACTATTACTTACTAATTTTTATCCACATTGTTATCCGACTACTTGATTTTCCTATGATGAAATTTCATTGCAACAAAGCTAAGCATAAATATTTCTGGAAGGCACATTGGTCTCATCCCAATGGAAATGTTCACAAGTAAAAATATATACTACATATGTAAGACTAAAAGCAATGTAAGAGAGTAATGTGCAGCATAGCTTCACGTTTCTGGAAAAGGCCCCTCAGTCGCAATGCTCTCCAAAGACTCGTTCGTCTCAGCATCAC